>PVJC01001743.1:8648-88774 GCA_004026665.1 Murina feae
AAAAAAAAAAAAAAAAAAAAAAAAAAAAAAAAAAAAAAAAAAAAAAAAAAAAAAAAAAAAAAAAAAAAAAAAAAAAAAAAAAAAAAAAAAAAAAAAAAAAAAAAAAAAAAAAAAAAAAAAAAAAAAAAAAAAAAAAAAAAAAAAAAAAAAAAAAAAAAAAAAAAAAAAAAAAAAAAAAAAAAAAAAAAAAAAAAGCCCACTGCCCCACTGCATGGGAGAACATATTTGCCAATGATATCTCTGATAAGGGTTCAACCTATAACATTTACAAAGAACTCATGCAACTTAACAAAAGAAATATTAAACAATCCAATCAGAAAATGGGCAACGGACCTAAATAGATTCTTTTTGAAAGAGGACATACAGAAGGCCAAGAGACATGAAAATATGTTCAAAGTCATTAATCATCAGAGAGATGCAAATCAATACAACAATGAGGGACCATCTCACACCTGTCAGCATGGCTATCATCAACAAATGACAAGTGCTGGAGAGATTGCAGAAAAAAAGGAACCCTCATGCACTGCTGGTGGGAATGCAGACTGATGCATCCACTGTGGAGAACAGTATGGAGTTTCCTCAAAAAACTAAGAATGAAACTCCCATTTGACACAGTGATCCCAATGCTAGGAATATATCCCAAGAAAATAGAAACACACAAATCAGAAAGGATATATGCACCCCTATGTTCATAGCAGCACAATTTACAATAGCAAAGTTTTGGAAACAGCCTAAGTGTCCATCAGCAGATGAATGGATTAGAAAACTGTGGTACATCTACACAATGGAATACTTTACTGTGGTAAAAAAGAAGGAATTATTACCATTTGCAACAGCATGGATGGAACTGGAGAGCATTATGCTAAGCAAAATAAGCCAGTCAGAGAAAGATAAATATCACATGATCGCACTCATTTGTGAAATATAATGAACTACATAAATTGGTAAATGAAAACAGATCCAGAGACAGGAAAGCATTGATCAGACCTCAAAACTCAGAAGAAAGGTAGGGAAGGGTGGGGATAAGGGGAAGAGATCAACCAAAGGATATGTATACATGCATATAAGCCTAACCAATGGACACAGACACCAGGGGGTGAGGGCATGAGCAGGGGGTTGGGGGGAAGTTAGGGGATAAGGACACATATGTCATATCTTATTCAATAAAGAAAAATTTTAAATAAGCTCTCACTGGTGCCGAAAACAAAAGCATCAACCTTCTAATCCCCAGGGTTGTGAATAGGTTACATACATAGCAAAAGGTATTTTGAAACTGGAATTAATGTTACTAACATATAGACCTTAAAATAGGGGGACTATCCTGAATTATCCAGTTGGGCCCACTATAGTCACAAGAACCTTTAAAGACATAAAAGGAAGTCAGATAGATTGGAATCATGAGAAGGACTCTACCCACTATTGCTAGTTTGAGTATGAAGAAGGAGGCCATAGGAAAACATAGAAAGAAATGAAACCATCCACAACCACTGTCCTTGGAAGCTGTCCATGAGCCCCACATGCGAACCACAGCCCAGCAGTTTCCTTGAATATCATCTGGTAAGAATCTGAGCAAAGGATCCAGCCATGCTGTGCTGGAATTCTTACCTACAGAACTGTGAGGGAATACATTTGTGTTGTTTTACAGTGCTACGTTTGTTGCAGCGGCAATGGGAAAATACGGCCTTCTCTAAAAAACAGGATGATGCACTTCTTATTTTTCTATTCCATATTGTAACCAACATAGAGTAATCTTGAAATGCCCAGAGGGCAGCAGGACATAAAAACACTGGAGCTCATAAGACTGTCATCTAGACAAAAGCAACCTTTGCTTCTACAAAATCGAATGTGCTTACTAAAATGTTTGAGTAAAGTTGGGAGAATAGAAGTACTTCTGACTAAGTCTTTATGTGTGTTCACCTTTCAGCTATGGAAAAATAAAGGAGATAGATTAAGGAAAAGGAGAAGAAATGGTCAGATACTAGATTGAAAACAGAAAGGTATATAAATCAAAGACACACGTGTTTAGAAAGAAGGGGTGGTCAACCAAATGGTTTCCATCGTTTCAGTGAGGCAGGAACCTGAATCAGTTAAAATTGGTACTTTCTGGAATATTGAGAATAAAGCTCTGCAGTAGCCTTTGAGTGAAGGTTCTAGACATGTAATAGAGCTAAGGTAAGGGTGCCTCCCTGGTGGCAGCAGGGGCAGAAGGACTTTGTGGTGAGCTAGGAGCACACAGTTGTCCACAGCTCATTCCAGGGCTCACTGGAATCTAGACACAGGGGAGCCACCGTGACAGGTGATTGTGTTCTACATTTGGGCATGGGCACACTGCACACAGCAGAAGGCCAATGAGGGAACAGTCAACAAGAATAGAGACTAGAACATAGACTGGATTCTGGAAAGCTCTATCACAACAAAGAGCGGGCCGTATGATTGGTTGAAGTAATAGAGACCCTTAAAGAAAGGGTGGGAAGGGTTGGGGTACTGGAGAATGAAAGCCTGCGTTGTGACAGCAACCCTGTTCCACATAGATCATCACAGTCCATCCTCTCAACTTGGAACGGGGGAACTCTTTACTTTTTAAAAGTTTACATTTCAATTGCAGCTTACATTCCATATTATTTTGCATTAGTTTCAGGTGCATAGCAGAGCAGTCATGCTCATCGTCCATTTACAGAAATAGAAAGTCCAGCATTTATGCGGCTCATCCATGAGCACATAGTCACAGGTCAGAGGCAGACATTGGGTTGGAAACCGTGGCACCTGCCTAAGCGCTGCAGCAGGTAAATGGTGGAGAAAGCAGGGCAGCAGGGACTAGAACCCCTGATGCCAGCATCGCACCACCTTCCAAAACCATATTCTGAGTTACATCCAAGTTCCTTTGTGAACATTTTATATTCATTGGTCATTTTACCCTCATGGCAAATCTTTTTTGGGGGTGGAGATTTTTATTTTCATTATGCAGATAAGGAAACTGAGGCTTAGAGAATGTAAGACACCAAACCACAGTAATACAGCTAGTCAAAGAAACAGTTAGCACTCTTAGACTAGCTTTAACCCTACCACCAGCATTCTTTTTCACTAAATACCTGATACCTATGTTTTTCTTTATTTCAGTTCAGTTTCTCTTCCTGTCCTGGTTCATATATATCAAATCCCAGCAACATTGTGTCTACTTCCCACTGTGTTCAGTCAGAGGCAAGACAGTGACACAGGCATCTCTGTATCCCCTGAGCTCAGAAGCTACCACATCCTCTAAGACATCATCTTCTCCTCTGGAGTGAGCAGCGAGATTGGCTAGGTCCTTCCTCCCACTATTTCAAATCATATGGGACAGGAGCAGTTCACTGGGGGTACTTTCAGATACTGACAGCTCATGTACAAAAGCTAAGTACATTTGTGTGTGAAATGGAAGAACACCCTGGAGAACGTGAAGCAGCAAAGGAAAGAAGACATAATAGGTCTCAAAGAGGAGGGGGGGAATGGAAAAGAGGAAAACGGGGTAGGAGAATGAAGAGAAAACAAAACAAAACATAGAAACAGCGGGGGAAAAATAAATGCATAGCATAAAGAAATAGATTCTATGAGAACAATTAAATCATCAGCAACAGCATAGTATCTTAAAATGCAGACTAAAGGAGAAAAATATGTGCCACCTCCCTCTTCTCTCCTGTCACTTATCAGAGGATTTGTTAGGAAAAAAAAATGCAACTAAAATGAACAAACAAAATTAAGTTTTGCTTTACCGACCAGAATTTAGAATATTTCTTAGTGCCCCGTTTTCACAAAATAGGGATATAATTATGTAAGTGTACATATTGACTCTGTATTTTATTTCCCTATCTAACCCACTCTCCCTTCAAGAACCAGAAGAAATGAGAATATGAGAGGAAGAGACCTATTGAAGGTTAGTTGGTATTATTTATCACTATATTTATGATATAGTGATATAGATGCCAAAAGACATCCAGGGAATGAAATGCCTCAATAACAGCCAGGACAATACTGACCATTTCTAGCCCTTAAAAAGTACAATGAATCAGAGGCACCATCTAATGTACCACTGGGTTTCAGTAATGAGCAAGTAACTCTATGCATTCCTCTTTGCATAAGGCCGTGAAATGATTCAAAATAGAAGTCATCCTTTCCCCCAATACAGTTGAAGAGAATTTGTTTTTCTGAACTTTTCAGAGCTCCCTTTGAAAACAGAATTTTGCACATTCGATGATGAGGCTCAATTGTGAGATAGAGGCTCCCTCTACTGGAAATATGGTTAGTTGCAGGTGTGAGTTCTAACCTGCTTTGATTGCTAATTCCTTATGTCTAGTGTATGATTAAGACTAATGAAGTGAGCACCTACAATAATGTCTAATTAACACACACACACACCATTCTTCTCCAAAATCTAGACGGTGACAATCTATTATAAATAACTTAGCATTATTTAATCTCTGTCTTCGTTGGGCTTGCTCACTCTAGTATTCTTTTTTCTTTTCTTTTCTTATATCTATAACTAGACTATAACATTTAAGGGTTCAGTTTTCATGTCATGTTGACCCAAGTTCAAATTACAATTTTATACTTATTTGTTTGAAAGTGTGGTTTCTTTTCACCAACTACTTGTATTACTTTGGAAACCAGCTTTAGTTTCTTGATGCTGGGAAATAAAGAGAAAATAGACTTTCTTCAGTTTTTTAAAATTAAAAGTAAAACATATAGCAAGATATACATACTTTTTTAATGCACAGTAGGCCTAATTATCTAGTTAATAAATGTTAATTTCAAGTTCATTCACTGACCTCTTGTGGCGAGATCAATAGATTAAACTAGAAACACGTGACACATAGTAAATAAAACAGTAAGGGTAGAATTTATCTGACTAGTTCATGAGTGTGGAACTCTTATGAATGGAATCAGTGTCCTTATGACATAACTGGGCAGAGGACTTGAACAAACACTTCTCCAGAGGGGACATACAGATGCCCAATAGACATATGAAAAGATGCTCACTGTCACTAATCATCAGAGAAGATGCAAATTAAAACCACAATAAGATATCACCTCACACCTCTCAGAATGGCTATCATCAATAAATCAACAAACAACAAATCTTGGCAAGGATGAGGAGAAAAGGAACCCTCCTGCACTGCTGGTGGGAATGCAGATTAGTGCAGGCATGTGGAAGACAGTGTGGAGTTTTCTCAAAAAATTAAACATGGAACTGCCTTAAGCTGGTGATTCCATTTCTGGGAATATATCCAAAGAAACCCAAAACACTGACTTGAAAGAATATATGCACCCCTATGTGCATTGCTGTGTTACTTATAATAGTAAAGATATGGAAGCAGCCTAAGTACTCATCAGTACATGAATGGATAAGAAAGCTGTGGTAGTTATATACAATGGAATATTAATCAGCCATAAAAAAGGATGGCATCTTAGACCATTTGCAACAGCAAAAGTGGACCTACAGGGTATTACACAAAGTGAAATAAGTCAAACCTAGAAAGACACATACCATATGATGTAACTTCTATGTGGAATCTAAAGAACAAAATAAACGGACAAAACAAAACAGAAACAGACTAATAGATACAGAGAACAGACTGATGGTGAGAGAAGGGAGGGAGGTTGGGGCACTGGGTGAAAAGGTGAAGGGATTAAGAAGTACAAACTGGTAGTTACAACATAGTCAGGGGGGTGTAAAGTACAGCATAGAAAATGTAGTGAATAACATTATAATAACTATGTATGGTACTAAGTGGGTACTGAAAATATTAGGGGGAACACTTTGTGAAGTACATAATGGTCTAACCACTATGCTATACACCTGAAACTAATACAAAATAATATTAGATGTAAACTATAATTGAAAAATAACATTTAAATTTTAAAAAGGTATCCCAGAGAGTTCCCCAGCCCCTTTCCACATGGCAGACTGCAGCCAGGAAACAGCCTTATGAATCAGGAAGTGAGCTCTCACAGACACTGAATTGGTTGGCTCCTTGAACTTGGGCTTCTCAGCCTCCTGGACTGTGAACAATACGTTTGCTGCTCCAGCCACCCATCTGTGATGTTTTTGTTATAGCATCCAGAATGGACTAAGAGCTTCTCTCCTTAGAAATTCAAATGCAATAAGATGAAGTATGGCTCTCCAGAAGAAGACAAAATACATAATAGTTACTAATTTAACAAATCCCAGTGCCACTTTTGTTTGATAGGTCATATCACTTGAGCTCCATTTTCTCTCTTGCTAACATAAATTTCTCTGGAAATTCCATCTTAAATGCTATCTCGCAGGTCAGACTTTGAGCTTCCTGCGGGCAGGAATGGAGTTAGTCTTCATCTCTGAGGCTTCCTTAGTACTTATTACAATGCCTAATCCACAGCAGGCACACACTCCATGTTTGTTAAATCCAATTGAAGGAAACTGAGACTCTTTCCTTAAGCTATTTTTTTAAATCCAGGTACAATTATGTGATTGTGCTAAAAGTGCAAGATTCTGAAACAAACCAGTAGAAGCCCCTAGGGCTTCCAGCTCATTTGAATCTGCAAAAGTCACTAAGGTTTGATTCAAAAATGGTATCTTGCATGGTAGGGAGTGAGGAAAAGAATATGCCATTATGATGATTTCCTGTCGTTTACTCCTTGATATCTTTCTCCTTGCAGCCCTTTGAGTTTTTACATTTGTTTCTCTTAGGCACATGTGAACAATTGAGTCAGATACCCTCTGCCACAGTTAGAATTTCAGCAAAGACATGCTTTATAAGTGGTCCTGATGAAGAGGGGACATTCGAGCCTACAGCCATTCCTGATGCCCATCTGCATGTTCATCGAGCTACTCATTCTCCAGATTGACTATGTGTCCGTTCTGTTGTATCTCCTTAGTCCCTTGCTTGGCCGTAAACTACTCTATTTCTGAAATGTTATCAATGCACAGAAATCACAAAGCATGTTCCTTATTTCCTCCTTACCTTAACAAGGATAAGCTTCGGAACCAGAAAAGAGGTCAGGCTCCCCACAGGGATATCTGCCATGAGGTGTTGTGAATAAATTCCAATGTCTGGGCAGGATGAAGGGCATTGCTGACATGGCCTGAAGCCAGTCTAAGAGGCATGGCAAGACTCAGGGTCAGTACTCCAAGAGGCAGGATGCAGAGCCCTCAACCAAGCACCAAGTTTAAACAGACCTGTCCTAAGTAGAGCCACAGAGAACAGAATTAAGAGGATGATGGCATCTCACATCCATTTTTAACTCACAGTGATATTCTAATGATCTTTCCATGGGTGTGCTCTCTTTCCTTATCTATTTTTGGCCTCCCAATTTTATACAATTTATTTATTTTATGCCTTCCTCCCTTTCCTTCACCTCTCATGTGTTTGTATCTGTGTCTCTGTGTGCCTGAGTTTTGTGGGGGAAGCATTTATTCTGAACTTTCCCAATATAGTCTTCATCATGCAGCAATCATTGTCAAAAATGTCGTGCCAATCTCTGCTTCAGACTGACAAGGGTAGATGCTAGTACCTCCCTTGAGAGACATCTGAATGCCCAGGATAGCTAGGAATAAAAATAATCAGAAGAATTTGTGGAGAACAACCTCTGTTAATTAGAAAAAAAGTATGGACATACCAGAGAGGCACCATTATTGGTCGGTCCATTAACTGGGGAAAATCTTATCAGCTGACTAATGTGCAAAGGAAGATGGTGGGGTCACACTGAGGGGAAAAACATTTTCCCTGTATTTTCAAAGTCATTATAATTCATTCTCAGAATTACATGGTGCCACAGGCACCTGGGACCCCAGCTGGCTTCCCTCCAGCCCTGGCTTAATCAGAAAGGACATCTGGAATGACATCTAGTCAAATTAGCATAATACCCTTTTATTATTATAGACTAGGGGCCTGGTGCACAAAAATTTGTGCACTCAGGGGGCTCCCTCAGTCCAGACTGTGCCCTCTCACAGTCTGGGACCTTTCAGGCGATGTCCACCTGCTGGCATGGTGGCCAGGCTGGGTGAGGGGCTGATGGCAGTTTGCAGGCTGGCCAAGCCTGCCCTGCCCGCCCTGCTGGCCCCACCGCTGCCCGCCCGTGTAACAACCAGCAACCGCCACACCCTCTGCCACCCACTCCATGGCTGCCAGCCTCCATCTTAGCTGGGTTAATTTGCATACAGCCGCTCTGATTGGCTGGTGGACATGGCTTGGCTGATGGGCAGGCTTAGGCATCCCAGAGAGGTAGTTAATTTCCGTATTACTCTTTTATTAGAGTAGATATTAGAGAATGTTTAGCAGCTACATGGTGGGATAGTTTTCTGAGCTTTTCAGAATATTTATTTTTGATCCCAGTCCCACCCTGAACAGTTTTCCACCACCATGTCAGTGTCTCCTTCAGTAGTCGTCAAATGTTATCTGAATAGGTGCCAGTTAATCACACTGCCCCTTGGTTTAAGAAAAATAATAGCATGCAGTATGTGTGCATGTGCATGTATGTATTTTTTATTTAAATTCTTTATTGTATAAAGTATTACATGCATCTCTTCCCCCCCCCCCATTTACCTCTCCCTGGCCACTCCCACCCCTCAATACATGCCCTTACCCCCCTACTATCTGTATCCATTGGTTATGCTCACATGCATGCATGCAAGTCCTTTGATTGATCAATTACCCCCTCACCTCCCACATCTGGCGTGTGTGTATTTTTTAATCATGTGGTGATATGTCAGCAAATACAAATTCAGAACCTGAAAACTGTAATCATAATACAATAATTTCTACTTATAGAGTGTATTCATAGATGGACAAAAACAATTTTTTCAGTGTGTTCAATTTTTCTAAACTTGTGATTACCATCAATTTACTCAAAAGGACAAAGTTATGCTATTGCCTATAATGCTTATAATGTAGAAACAAAGTTAGTCATTGTTAATGTTTTTACATATATTTGATGATATCATCTACTTATATTTATCAGAGGACCAAATTGTTATTCAAAACATCCAATAGTTCTATAAATAATATTTCCATAATGTAAAAATTATGGTATTATTATTCAATTTTGAATATTAATGCCTAGAATTATATTTAAAATTCAACCTGTTTTTAATCCTCAAAAGTAATTATATTTTATTTTAAGCAACTGGACAGAGAACTGTTCCAGCACCTCCCTTCTTACCACTGAACATGTGCCAGTGCGGGAGAGGCCTCTGGATGTTCAAATATTTGATATTCTCAGAAAACTGCAGACAGGTCACTATCTATATATATAAAAGGCTAAGTGACCATTACAACTGACGACCAGAATGATTGGTCAACCAATTACCATGATGTGCACTGACCACCAGGTCAATGCAGGAGCTGCCCCCTGGTGGTCAGTGCACTTCCACAGAAGGAGCGCCGCTCAGCCAGAAACCAGGTTCACAGCAGGCAAGTGCAGCTGTGTTGG
Source organism: Murina feae (assembly GCA_004026665.1). NCBI lineage: Eukaryota > Metazoa > Chordata > Mammalia > Chiroptera > Vespertilionidae > Murina > Murina feae. The sequence goes on from PVJC01001743.1 coordinate 18,090, forward strand.
CGGGAGACTCTCCTGACTCCATGGCAGGGCTAGCGAGTGGCAGTGGCAGGTGCAGCAGGACAGGATGAGCGCAAGCAGTGCAGCTTGGGCTCCTCCCTGGCCACCTGCCGCTTGGTGCACTACTACATCTCTTGAGGGATGTCAGACTGCCAGTTTAGGCTCGATCCCTATAGGATCACAGGCCAGTCTCCAGGGATCAGGCCTAAACTGGCTGTTGGACAGCCCCTGAGGGGTCCTGGATTGTGAGAGGGCATAGGCCAAGCTAAGAGACCCATTCTCTCCCTTCCATGAATCCATGCGCTGGGCCTCTAGTATAAAATAATAAAATAAAATAAAAAACAGTAGGAATGGAGATGAATAGGGAACACATGCTTTTTGGTTTCATAAATAATATATCATTAAAAAGGCACATATGAAAATATATTAGAATAAAAAAAAACATTCAAACTTAAAAAAGAAGTTCAACATTAGGATCAGGTCAGGAATAGAAAAAATTACCCAGGAATCATGCTTATGGATAATTCTGGAGAAGGTGGAAACAGTGATGATGGTGGAGATGCTACCACCAGGGATGACTAGATAAATGATATAAGCTCAGCATAAACACTTGTTTCCAAAACATTCTCCTAAAAATGACCAGTATACTGAGGGGCACTCTCTTTCACAGCCAATCTGAGCAAAGGAGGCAGAGGAGGGAGCTAAAACCCTCCATGTGCTCTGCAGATATACAGGCAAAAACATCCCCATGCTCTGACAAAGGACTATTGCTGCCATGACCCATAAAGAGAAAGGATTTATTTCTAGGTGACAAACACATCTTGAAAAAAAGATGCTTCAGTCTTTGGTCTAATACATTATTCTCTAGAAAGGCTGCCCCATATACCACCAAGGATGCACTACACCTGTTCTTTCTGTACTGTGCAACCATGAAAATAAGTGACTGGCCCAAAAGTGAGCTGATAGGAGGTATATTTCCAGGGAGGAAAGTAATAGGTCAAAACCTAGGACCAGTTCTGAGATAGAGTCAGTATCTATACCTGGAAAAAAGTAGATTCAGAGTCTAGACATTGTCATTTTATAAAGAAAATGAGAATAACAAATTATCTACAAAAATGCAATGGAGACATTTTTGTAACATTTATATTGGAAAAAGTAGAATTCAAATGCCCACTGGCAAAAATGTGGATATACAGATTGAAGAATATCAGCTTTGTAATAAATATACATTGATGAGAAACAAATAAGTATAATGCTACATGAAAAAGGTACTATAAAACTTCATATATTTAATATTATTTTACAAAGCTTAAGGACAAGTAAAACAAAAATTATTATTTTAATACATACATATATACATATATACATACATGCAAATGATATATGTATGTACACATATGTATATATGTGCACAAATATATACTTATAGAATAGGTATTTTATAAAAAATCAAGTGAATAGTAAATATAAAATTTCAGAAAATGGTTGTCTCTGAGGAGAGGAAAGAGAAATAGGAAGGTAGCATATTGATAGATGCAAATTTGGGCAATATCCCAGGCCTTGAGTTGATTGTTCATTATAAAAATATTGCTTTGTAATTTAATAGAATATATATATGTATATATGCTAATAAAAGAGTAATATGCAAATTAACCATCACTCTGAGACACATAAGCCACACCCACCAGCCAAACCACGCCCAACAGCAAATCAGAGCAGCTGTATGGAAATTAACCCAGCCAAGATGGCGGAGGGCAGCCACGGAGCTAGAGCAAACAGAAGGCTTCCATTGCACCAGTGATAGAGTTGAAACTGCCTGCCAAGGCCGGCTGGGCCTCTGCTCAAGGCAACAAAGTTTCAATTATAGAAGATAAATAAACCCCAGAAATCTGATTCCAGCCAGCCTCGCTGGGACATTGGGTCAATGGGAGCTGTGGGCAGCCTGAAAATGGCCCTCAGCCCCTCACCCAGGCTGGCCACCCCCCATGGGGTGAGGTCCACACTGGGGGGCTTGGTCAATCTGCAAACAGCCATCAGTTCCTCACCCATCCTGGTCAGGCATGCCAGCAGATGGACATTCCCCCAGGGGTCACAGACCACAAGAGGGCACAGGCCAGGCTGAGGGACCCTCCCAAATGCACAAATTAATGTGCACCGGGCCCTTAGTATATATATAGCCTATATAATAAAAGAGTAATATGCAAATTGACCCTAACAGTAGAACCACTGGGAATGACTGGTCACTATGACACACACTGACCACCAGGGGACAGACACTCATGCAAGAGTTGCCCCTGGTGGTCAGTGTGCTCCCACGGAGGGAGCTGTGCTTAGCCACAAGCCAGGCTGATGGCTGCCAGCATAGCAGTGGTGGTGGGAGCCTCTCCTGCCTCCTCAGCAGCACTAAGGATGTCTGACTGCAGCTTAGGCTTGCTTCCCGCTAGCAAGTGGCATCCCCCAAGGGCTCCCGGGCTGCCACAGGGATGTCTGACTGCTGGCTTAGGCCTGCTCCTCTTGGGACATCCCTCAAGAGTTTCCAGACTGCGAGAGGGAACAGGGCAGGCTGAGGGACCCCCCAAGTGCATAAATTTTTGTGCATCAGGCCTCTAGTGTGTGTGTGTGTGTGTGTGTGTTTGTGTGATATATATATATATATATATATATATATATATATATATATATTCTAATAAAAGAGTAATATTGAAATTGACTGTTTCTGTGGGACACCTAAGCCACGCCTACCAGCCAATCAGAGCAGCTGTATGCAAATTAACCCAGACAAGATGGAGGCCAGCAGTCACAGAGCTGGAGTAAACAGAGGCTTCAGTTGTACCAGGAGTAAGGTGTCTGCCTGCTGGCTGGGCCTCTCTGTGCTCAAGGCAATAACATAGTTGCAACATTGTTGCAATTATAGAAGCCTCGGAGCTGAAGCAAGCAGCAGGCTTCCGTTGCACCAGCAATGGAGGAAACTGCCTCCTTAGAGTCTACTAAGGAAACATTCTTTCAATTATAGAAGCCACGGAGCAGAAGCCAACAGGAGGCTTCATTACCTGCCTTGGCCTAGGCTTAAAGCAACAGTGTATCAATTATAGAAGATAAATAAACCCCAAAAACCTGCTTCCAGCCAGCCTTGCTGGAACATTGGATCAATGGGAGCTGTGGACATCCTGAAAGCCTGAAAACACCCCTCAGCCTGTCACCCAGGCTGGCCACACCCCAATGGGGTGAGGGTCCATACTGGGGGGCTTGGCCAGCCTGCAAACAGCCATCAGCCCGTCACCCAGGCTAGCCAGGTACTCCAGTAGGGACCTGAACCCTGAAGAGACTATGGTCAGCCTGCAAACAGCCATCAGCCCCTCACCCAGGCTGGCCAGGCACCCCATAGGGACCCAAAACCTGAAGGGACTGTGGGCAGCCTGAAAATGGCCCTCAGCCCATCACCCAGGCTCGCCACACTCCAATGGGGTGAAGGTCCACACTGGGGGGCTTGGCTAGCCTGCAAACAGCCATCAGCCCCTCACCCAGGCTGACCAGGCATGCCAGCAGGTGGACATCCCCTGAGGGGTCCCAGACTGCGAGAGGGCACAGGTCGGGCTGAGGGACCCCGCCCCCCCAAATGCACAAATTTTTGTGCACCGGGGCCCTAGTGTATATATATACTATTATATATATACACTAGGGCCCCGGTGCACAAAAATTTGTGCACTCGGGTGACAGGGGGGGTCCTTCAGCCTGGTTTTCACCCTCTCCAATCAGGGAACCCTCAGGGCTGCTGGCTCCTAACTGCTCGCCTGCCTGCTGTCCTGATCCTCCTAACTGCTCTCTGCCTGCCTGATAACCTGTAACTGCCTCTGCCTCAGCCATGCCACCATGGCTTTGTCCAGAAGGACGTCTGGGAGGTCATCTGGAAGAACTTCAGTCTAATTAGCATATTACCTTTTTATTAGTGTATATATATATATATATATATATATATATATATATATATATATAGCCTATATAATAAAAGAGTAATGTGCAAATTGACCCTAACAGTAGAACCACTGGGAATGACTGGTCACTATGACACACACTGACCACCAGGGGGCAGACACTCAATGCACTGATGGCTGCCAGCATAGCAGTGGTGGTGGGAGCCTCTCCTGCCTCCTCAGCAGCACTAAGGATGTCTGACTGCAGCTTAGGCCTGCTTCCCGCTGGCAAGTGAACATCCCCAAGGGCTCCCGGGCTGCCAGAGAGATGTCTGACTGCTGGCTTAGGCCTGCTCCTCTTGGGACATCCCTCAAGGGTTTCCAGACTGCGAGAGGGCACAGGGCAGGCTGAGGGACCCCCCCCCTCCAAGTGCACAAATTTTTGTGCACCGGGCCCCGTGTGTGTGTGTGTGTGTGTGTGTGTGTGTAGCTATATATGTAAAATACATGTGTGAATAAATATAAAAGTGTACATATCCATAAATTATTTAAACAAAGCAAAATAAAACTAAAATCTCAGCATAAATAGTTGTTATTTCTCTAAAATATGAAAACAAGGAATGTTAATATACTGTAGGCACAATTCTCAGTAATGAAGGACTTACTGCAGTGGAAGCTATCAGTGAGCATCTTGGGTTTAGAAAGCAGCATTTGTGTCACACTGTGCATTTTGTATCACTGGATTGGCACCTTTTCCAACATATCTGCAGTACCCATTATGCAATACTTAGTACCACATAACCACACCACAGAAGCTCACATTTCATTGATTCTCTGATGAAGGATCAGGCAATTTGGTTGTTGATATAGAATACTCCAGCCAGCTTATTTTATAAACCATTTATGCAGCAACAGTACATCCTCTAGGGCAGAGGAATTCTACTGTTTTGAAGATGTTTTCTAAAACACACAGCATTCTGATTGCATGTATTTCCCATTCTGACCGGCCATTTCCAATCTAGATATGCAATTCTGGAACTGGGAGGTCTAGGTTGACAGTAGCCACATGTGCACGCCCTAGCCCAGGGGACACTAAACTTAATACCTCATTTCTACCAAAGCTGAGTGAATTAGGAATGGCCACCCAGACAAAGGCAGCCAGCCATCCTTAGGCTGCCATGCAGCCTTCCAAGGGTGTGGCTTAAGAATGCTGCCTGCCCCACGGGGTTGTGCCTTAGTAGAAAGGTAACTGGAGGCTGTTCAGATCCTTCGTTGGGGTTTAAATTCAAAACCTAATATCAAAGGATTCAGAGAGTTTATATCCAGAAGATTGTAAACTCTAGCCTTAAGAGTGGAAAGAGTATAGGATCAAGAGGACAGAGACCCCCTTCGCCAACAGACCCCACTCATTGCCTGTGGTGCTGGAAGGTTTCCCCAGGCCTGCACCGCTGGCTGAGGGCATTGTTTTGTCTCACATTGACTGTAGTCAGAAACCAAATAAATGGGAGATTGAGGTGCGTCATTTCACACAGGTCCCTTTGCTATACAAGCACTTGATTCATTGATTCTGTAGAGTTTATGCGACATTGCTAAGCACCTGTTACATGTATGCCAGGCACTGTCCTATGAAGTATATAAGAAGTTAAAAGGTACAAAGGAAAACGTTGGTTGATAGAATCACATATTGTAAAAGTAGAGGCTACTAGCAAGATGTAAATTAGAGAAAAATAAAGTATGACTTAAGAAATAAAATTTTCCAGCCCTTACTTTGATACTAATCTGTACTGAAAGGAACCCAGTTCCATGTAAGGTAGCTGATTATACTTCTTGCGATAGGAAGAATCAAAATGTGCCTGGAATATCTGGTTGTCAGAAACCACATATGCACACATGCACACACACCTTGAAAATAGCAGGGATGATACTGAAAGAATAGGAGTCGGCTTCTGGGTGTCCCACTGTCTAATTTGTGATACCTTGAATACTTTGGACACCCTGAATGTGTGAGCAGCTTGGGGTTGATAATGATACTCAAGAGAAAAGGCCTTTTAAGTTATGAAAAAACTACCAGGCACAAAAGATGGAAACAAGATGCCATTATTTTATTAATGTGATACATATACACATTTTTATTATAGAAAAAAATAAACACCTAGCATCTGGTTTCTCAGAACTGAGCAGTTATAGCAGTATATAGCAGGACATAGCCTGATAGTCCACTCAGGAGTTAAGATAGGCTGGACTCTGTGGCTATGCTGCACCACAGAGAGTCAGAAACTGCTGATCATACTCTGTGGTGCCACCCAAATGTGAATTTTCCATGCGTCCTGCTCCCCGCCACTGATAGACACTCTCTCTGAAACCATATGAATTGTGGCTCAGGTTCTGCTGAGAGGCTATAATAATGACCATGGCTTCGGTAGTTACCAACCTACTACCCTGATTTTAGCCGAAAGATACATGATCCCAAAAAATCATTTCTCTTCCATGTAAAGCCTTGACCCAGGAAGTTCAGCTTCTCCTCAGCTGAGAGTTAGGCACCAGAGAAACTCTGTTAGGCATCTAATGCGGTAGGTTTAAAAAATCAGAGGGACCATTCCCTTTGAGAATAAACTGCGCCTACCTCCTCTGCAAGTTGCACATGCCTACAGGCAGCCATTGTGCTCTCACGTTCAGGAGCTTATGCATTCCTGAAGCTCATTTCTAGACTAGGATCTGTGGGCATCTACTATGCACAGTGTGCCTCATGCCCATATTTTCTTTGGGTCAACTTGAGTAATAAGGGTGAGGTTTAGGTTGAGTTTTCATCAGCACTTGTTTGAATGATCAGAACAATCTCTTATTTAGTCTCTCTGTCTGTAGTGCCACCAACCTCTGTTCTCTGCACTGCTACACTCTTGACAATGAAGATTTAATTATTTGACACATACACATACCCACCACTCCCTGCTGAAAGTTTTTCAAAAGTTCTTTATTACCATTAGGGAAAAAGCCAAAACTCCTTTGAAAGTATCCAAGATTTGCGATGTCCTAGACCTCACCTACCTTTTGAGTCTCATCTTTACCCTCAGACCCCTGCCCTAACACACACCCTGTCTAGAATATTGCCCTATGCCTTATTCTCAATAGTGATTAGTAATTTTTAAAAAGAACATACTTTTTCTAGGATGCCCAGTGGGTTTCATCTCTTTCCGGAGCCTTCTCTAACCTTCCACTGTGTGTTAGATGCTCTCCTTCTTTGCTCTTCTATAAAGCTATGCAATCTCCTATTATACATTTATCAAAATGCCCTATAACACGCAGTCTCCCTCTCCAGGCTGTGAGGTTCTTAATAGTATGGGCGGGATTTTTGTTACTTTATCTACAGTGACTGCAAAAATATGCTAAGCATACTAAAAATGAAAAACAGTGTTTGTGGGCAGTGTCTAAATGCAGAAAGTAGCTGTCAGGAACAATACAATTTAGTGAAGAAGGAACTGAATAGGTTGTCTGAAGACCTTTTGGGTCTGGGATTGGCTAATTCACTACAAACCCTTGAGAAAGTCATTTGCTTTCTGAGTTTTCTTTCCCTTGATGGAAAAATGAGGTAGTTGAATTGTATGCTCTTAGAGGCCCTTTGAACTCTAAATTCTGTTTTTTATAAAGTGTTCTGTTTAGTTTCTCCACCCCTCCAAGATGTACTTTATTTGTGTTTATATGATTTAAAGAGAGAGGGGGAAGAAGAAAGTTTAAATTGCATGCACTTAACCAGAACACACCCAGTAATGACCTCTGGTAACACTGATAATAAGCTTTCATTACAGTTACTTTTTTCTGCTGTGAAAGAAAACTAAAAATAAATTTTCATTAAATTCTTCTCTGACATTTTTTTTTTTAAGTTTGAAGGAAGTAAGCAGAAGAGGGAAATGTAGATAACCAGCTTACATTCCTCAGTTCCTCTTAAAACAATTATTCAGGTTCCAAAATTGGTATTCCTGGTAGAAAATAAAATAGTAAAAGGCATATTCCCAGCATAAAGCTTTGAAAGGAGCACAAAGACCTTGTCAATTTGCTAACCATGGGTTCTGTGGTACCCGACACATTGGTTGCTCAGTAAATATTTATTAAGTGACAAGTATCTCACCACCTTTCTTGTCAGATGTATCAAGGAGACCACAGTTCAGGTGAGATAAGTAGTGCAAAATAATTTTTTAAATTTGATCTCCAATATTTCAAAATATATGTTTGGATGTGGACTGGATAGAATGTTCATAAAGGATTTGCTAAGTTTACCTGGCTGCTCTTATGTTTCAGGATGCAAGTTTTAAAACAATCAAGAAAAAATATAATTTTCAAAGTACCTATCTAATCTAATAAAAGAGTAATATGCAAATTGACCCTCACTCCAAGACATCTAAGCCACACCCACCAGCCACGCCACGCCCATAAGTCAATCAGAACAGCTGTATGTAAATTAACCCAGCCAAGATGGCAGCCGACAGCCAGGAGCTGGAATAAGCAGGAGGCTTCCCTTAGGCCAGCTGGGCCTCTGTTCAAAGCAACAATGTTTCAATTATAGACGATAAATAAACCCCAGAAACCTGATTCTAGCCAGCCTCGCTGGAACCTTGGGTCAGTGGGAGCTGTGGGCAGCCTGAGCTGGAATAAGCAGGAGGCTTACTCCAACGATGGAGGAAGCTAAGGTTCCTGTCTGCCTAGGCTGGCTGTGGCCTCCACTCACAGCAACAAAGTTTCAATTATAGAAGATAAACAAACCTCAGTTACCTGCTTCCCACCTTGGGCTCAAGGAAGTGCTGGGAGCCTGGATTGTCAGGGGCAACCTGACCTGGGTTCCGGTTAAAGCAACAAAGTTTCAACTTTAGAAGTTAAATAAATCCCAGCCAGCCTCGCTGCAAACAGCCATCAGCCACTCACCCATGCTGGCCAGGTACCCCAGCAGGACCCACTACCTAAAGGGCATGTGACCAGCCTGCAAACAATCATCAGCCCCTCATGCAGGCTGGCCAGGCACGCCAGCAGGTGGACATCCCCCGAGGGGTCCCAGACTGCGAGAGAGCACAGGCCAGGCTGAGGGACCCCCTGAGTGCACAAATTTTTGTGCACCAGGACCCTAGTTTATTTATAAGTGATTAATATATTAACTATATTTGCTTTTAACCTGCTCACTAAAGCAATCCCATTAAAGAATCACCTTAGAGCACTCTTTAAAATCTATTTCTGTATAAGATGCTAGTATATCTTTCAGCAAGGTATTTAGTTGAAACTCCTGATTTATAAGAAGGATAAATTAAGGTGTACATATTTTATTTATAACTATTTTTCCTTAAACATGTACATTCAAATTAACAACATAAGCAGTTGTTTCAGATGTACAGAGCACTGAATGTTTGGTTGCTTGATAAAATAGCAGGAGGAACGAGTCTTTGTCTCTGGTCTCAAATACATGCAACTTAGAAAATAAATGAGAGAAACCCAGGATATAATGTAGCATACGTATGCTGGCCAATGGTACCCCTACTTTGTATAGCAGGATGGATAAGGGGAGTATAAGATCTCTTTTTTGACAAGGAAGTCACTAGAAAGAAGGAACAGTATAAACATGTCCTTGCAGGATGGGCATAGTTTCGGTAAGTGAATGGCTGGGGGAGGCATTTCTAGTAGAGAGAACTGCAGGGCAGAAGTCTAGATTCCAGCTAACACAGGAACATGAGGGACAAGCTCACATACAAGACCATAGCATAGGAGCTTCAGAGGCAAAGAGGAGAGTCAGATCCTAGGACACACTGAAAGCCACCTTGGGAAGACGACTTTCATTCTCTACTTGGTGAACATCCAGTGAGAATGAACTATAGAATGCGGAGCCCAGAGCGGGCAATTGAGTTACAGTGCTGCCACTTAGCCTGGTTAGGGGTCACAACACAGTTACAGTGGAGGTAGTGTGAATGGAAGAATGAGGAAAAGAAGACAATTTGAGATTAATGTAGCACATCGAACTTTTTTGGATAATTGATGCAAGAAAGAAAGAGTAGTCAGCAATGAATCTGCTCCTGAAAATACGATGACAGAAAAGACAAGTCAGGAGAGGGGTGAATTTACGAGGAAAATGATAAAGCCATTTTGATTTCCAAAGTGCTGAATTTCAGGTTAAAGAAAAAAAAAAAAAGCAAGCCCTTTGGAGGCTGAGAGTGTAGGTCTATCTCAGGGCTGGTTACAGTTATTCAGAGATTTATGCTTGTTGTCACAGCTGAGGACCAATCACATGGTGCAACATAAGCAATTGTCTTGCTAGGGAGACATCTCTAACTGAGGACCTATCCCCCCTTATATCTACCACCACAATTCTCCCATGGGTCACTAAATTAGTGGGAAAAAGTGCAAGCCCAAATTAATGCATGAATTAGGGCAGCGGTTCTCAACCTGTGGGTTGCAACCCCTTTGGCGGTAGAACGACCTTTTCAAAGAGGTCGCCTAAGACCACCCTAAATATCAGATATTTACATTACAATTCATAGCAACATTACAATAGTAGCAACATTATAGTTATGAAGTAGCAACAAAAATAACTTTATGGTTGGGTCACATGAGGAACTGTATTTAAAGGGCCAGAAGGTTGAGAACCACTGAATCAGGGTATACATGCAACATTTAAAAGATAAAATTATGACACATGTCAGGCTTGAAGGCTTTACCCCAGAAGGGGCCATGAAAGAGGCAGCTGATGGATGTTTCTCTCTCATATATGTTTCTATCTCTCTGTCTCTCTCCCTTCCTCTCTCCCTAACATCAATTAAAAAAAAAACATATATATTTTTTAAAAAGCTATTGATTGATTACTTGATGTGAGCACCTGAGACTGAATATCTGGCTGCTCTTAATGACAGTCCTGTTACACCCAATTAGCTCATAAAGAAATGGCCCATGGTTCCCTTTCCAAAGAAGCCTGAGGCCCCAGGCAGAAGTTTGGCTGCTGCCATTGCTATTGTACATGCTGAGTCCTCCTGGAAATAATGCTGCCTTTCTCTTCAGAGGAAAGGACTGAGTTGGTGGCCTGGGGTCCCTCAGGCTTCAGGGAGGACCTTACCCTCCTTACACCTGGTCAGTGAGAACAGTATCCTTTCTGAAGAGTGGAAAGTACATTCTTTCTTCCCATTCAGCCTGGGGATGTCAGGAGAATAAAAAATGCGTATTTCCATCTTTAGACTTAGATGTACTAAGTCAGTTTAATGTTGATTTCCTCCTCAAAAGCAGACAGATGAGTAGAGAGGCGAATAAACAACAGCTATGAGTCATTCGGAGATTTTTATCATGGGCCTGCAACGTGCCTATTAAGAACTCAGGCCTCTGTTGACTCCCTTTAGTTATCTGGAAAAAGCACAGTGATAAGTGGTATTCCTTGAGGAGCTCAGCGTGTACCTTTCTTCTCTTCTTTGATAATTCCAGACTGCGATGGGAGGGGTCACAATATCTAAAGAAACGAGTGTGCCTTGGAAATTGCTAAACTTTAGAATTCACAAGAAAATACATCTTCACATATCAAAACAGATCCTCTCTTGTCCGATGTGCCTCACAGTCAGGGAATCTCGATCTGTCACCACTTCTCTGGCCAGCTGAGGGCGCAATTGCTCTGCCTTTGCACAAACATCCCATTTGGAAAATAAATGACACCAAGTCATCTAGTCAGCTGTAGAAAGCGAACACACAGATAAAAAAAAAAAAAAAAAAAAAAAAAAGGAGGGGACTGGGAGGCGGGGGAAAGTGAGGAGGAAAATCTAAAAGCTGCAACACAGAGCAGCCCCAAACAGTTTTGAGAAGTATGAACATATTTCATACATACTAGTAAAACTCAACAGCTCTTGTGTGATGAAATGTATTAGGTTTACAGCCAATAGTGTGATTTTTTTGGTTTTGTTAATATGTGTGGGCAGGTTTAATAAACATTTATTTTCTGTAATTTTTAACACCTACCTACCACATATCCACATCCATTTAAAATAAAAATAAAAAAATAAATGACTAGTAGAAGGCTGACTGTATTTCTCAGCTGAGTAAATACATCGATAGAGGATGTGTTGGTTTGATAACTTCTCATCTTTATTTAGATTCAAAATAATATAAAGGGGAAAATTCTAGTGTGTTCTGGGAGTACATATTTTCTCCCACTTTGGATGTATTCATAATTCATTAATATAAAGGTAAAATAGCAACTTGCCATATTTCATCAGATAATTTCAAAATGTAAGCTGTCTAAAATATCTATTGGGTGTCTCCATTCCTGTAGGAGAGGTAAGGTTACTTTCAGGATGCCGATATTTGCCTAGTGTATACATGGCCTCCACCATCCTCAGATCAGCTCCCAATGACAACCTCAACCAGTCTGGGCCTGATAAAAACCACCTCTGCTGCTAGACACTACATCTTTTTATAGAGTGCTGGCACCTATGAATTTTTGTTTCAGTACATTTTGAAAGTGCATGGTATGCCTGCTGAATCATGAAGTACATATATAACTGGACCTTAGTCTTTCTTAGAAGAGTATTACCTGCTTGATTGACTTGGTAACCCTCTAGACATGCCCTTTCACCAAAGTGGTCATAGACCTTAGGCCCCTCTTTCATTGAGAAAAGCAACACTGCCCAAGAAACCTCTGCAAGTCTCAAGGTACAGGAGGGGTAAAAGTCCATGAAGATACCAATTCAACCCTAACCGGTTTGGCTCAGTGGACCAGAGCGTCTGCCTGCGGACTGAAGGGACTCAGGTTCGATTCCGGTCAAGGGCATGTACCTTGGTTGCGGGCACATCCTTAGTAGGCGGTGTGCAGGAGGCAGCTGATCAATGTTTCTCTCTCATTGATGTTTCTAACTCTGTATCCCTCTCCCTTCCTCTCTGTAAAAAATCAATAAAATATATTTAAGGAAAAAAAAGATACCAAATGCATCAAAATTATAGATGTGAGGCCAAAAGTAAGACTATAGACAATTTGATTTATATTCTATTGCCAAACTAATCTTGTTGAAACACAGATTGATTCATTTTACTTCCCATCCTGTTATGCACAGCATAAAACCCATCCATATTGGCCTGATGTTGACAGCACTCCTTGAACTGGTACCTGCCAGCTCTTCCAACCTTCTTCCTGCTGCCCCTGGAGCTCCAGCCCAACAGAACCAAAGGGTTTCCACATTCACATCCCTCCACCCTAACCCCTGACTCAGTTCCTTTCTCTAGAATTCAACTGGAGTGAAGGGTGACCAGGTTTTGTAAAAGCTATTTATCTTCCCACCTGCACACACTTATATGCACCCTTGCTGACCTAACCTAAAGCTTCTGCCATAAATTTCCACTAATGTCCTCTAGAGTCTATATTGTTTCTCCATGTGCATCACAGGTAGCCTCTCTTGATGACATTAATTCATTCTACCTCAAGACATAGGTCTTTATGGACACACATGTTTTACCAGCCATACCAGATGGAAAAGGAGAATCCATATTGGATGAATCTCTTTATTCTCTAAAATATTTCCTATAATTCCCAGCACATGTAAGCATTCAATATATGTCCACTGGATGACTTAACAAATAGTTAATCCACAGTTTCTGCTAAACCAAAGTTACTTCTAGAGAGGTGTCTGAAAAAGTCAATGGTGTTCAAGTAATTCTCTTCTGTACAAAATTAACTTCAAGTCAATCACCTAAAGTCCGAAGACTTAGCGTCGTACTGAAAAGAAGTTGCTTAATCCAATGGGTAAGTGCTTAATGAAAAACTGCTCAGCGCCCAATGTTTCACTTCTCAATCATAGAAAGAGCAAAATTGCCTACTTGAAAACACCTTTCTCCAAGTCTTGTGCTTGGGAAGCAAATCGAGCCTCTATAATGTTACATAATATATATAGTATAAATATCTAAACTAATAAAAGTGGAATAGTAAAATTAACCGTTTCTCCGGGACGCCCAACAGCCAATCAGAGCGAATGTATGCAAATTAGCCCAGCCAACATGGCGGCCGCCACTCACGGACCTGAGTAAACGTTTTGGCAGCTTCCGTTGCAGCAGGAGCGAAAGCAAAACTACCTGCCCACTGGCTCCTTAGCCTTTTGCCTGAAGCAAAACACATTTGCAACAATTTGCAACATAAGGAGCTGAAGCCGGGCCTGAGTCTAAGAGTAACAATTGTTGCATTATAGAAGCCTTGAGGTGAGGCAGAGGAGGCTTCCTTAGTAAAAGGCCTCGCCTTAAAGGAACAGCATCAATTATAGAAGATAAACAAACCCCAGCCCTTAAAGGAACAGCATCAATTATAGGAGATAAACCCCAGAACCTGCGTTCAGCCAGCCTTGCTGGGACATTGGGTCAATGAGAGTGTGGGCAGCTTTAAAGCCCCTCACCCAGGCTGGTCAGGCATGCCAGCAGGTGGACATCCCCCGAGGGATCCCAGACTGTGAGAGGGCACAGACGGGGCTGAGGGACCTCCCGAGTGCACAGAGCGGCTGCAGGGCGGAACAGCGCAGGACCTAGGACCCGTGAGTGGGAAAGAGGCGACAGGGTTGGAGGGCACCAGGAAGCAGGTAAGAGGCGGCAGGGGGTCAGCGGCCTGCTTGGTGGGCTTCCCAGGCCCTTTGCAGGGTATTGAGGAGTGGGTAAGAGGTGGCAGGGGTCGGCGGCCTGCTTGGTGGGCTTCCCAGGCCCCTTGCAGGGCACCAGGAAGTGGGAAAGCAAGGTGGCAGGCCGGGGAGTGGGAAAGAGGCAGCAGGGGTGGGGGGGTCTCGGCCTGCTTGGTGGCTGCCCAGGCCCTTTGTGGGGCACCGGGGAGCAGGAAAGCAAGGCTGCAGGGGCCAGGGTCCTGCTTGGCAGCTCCCCAGACCCCTTGGCAGCACCAGGAAGTGGGAAAGAAAGGCAGCAGGGGACGGGTGAGTGGGAAAGAGTCGGCGGCCTGCTTGGCGGCTTCCCAGGTCCCTTCCAGGGATCAGGGAGCAGGAAAAGGCTAGGCTGACCACAAGGCGTGGTTTTCCCTGCTTTCTGGTGGCTGGAGGAAGATGGACAGTAGGCAAGCTTGGGAGGCAGGCAGCACCCAGCCCTGGCCACAGCTCAAAAAAGAGAACAACATTCAGGGTAAGGCAAGAGTCTGAGATCAACATAGAGGGGGTGCCTGCTCCAAGCCTCCACGGTGTGCCTGGGAGCAGGTCCCCAGCAGGAAGACACACACAGGAGGACTGCTCCGAGCCTCAGATGCGGTTGGCGGCAGGTCCCCAGTGGTCACACACACACACACACACACACACACAGAAGGCGCCTGGCAGACTGGGGCCATCATAGGATATCCACTGAGGGGTCCCAGACTGTGAGAGGGCACAGGCCAGGCTGAGGGACTCCCTCCACCTCGAGTGTACAAATTTTTGTGCACCGGGCCCCTAGTTTATAATAAAGAGAAGAGGTTGAGCCTCGCTGGCATGGTTCAATGGTTGAGCATTGACCTATGAACCAGGAGGTCATGGTTAGACTCCTAATCAGAGCACATGCCTGAGTTGCAGGCTCAATTCCCATTGTGGGGCATGCAGAAGGCAGCTGATCAATGATTCTCTCCCATCACTGATGTTTCTATTTCTTTCTCCCCATCCCTTACCCTCTGAAATCAATTAAAATATGGGTTTTTTAAGAGAAGAGGGTCAGTAGGATTTGAGATTCAAAACACTCTAACTTTACAAAAAGAAACAAGTTAAAACATAAATTTTAATTTGGCAATAAAGTTTAGTTTTGAAGTTGTTTTCAAGTCATCCTTTAGTACTTTAAGAGAAATTGAATCAGTATATATTCATACCCTCTATCCTCCTATTAAACAAGTATATAGTTTTGTGAGTTTTCTACAACCTTCAAAATAGATGCATATTTGAGTACCGAAAAGCAAATAAACCATTTTCCCCCATTCAATAGTTATTTTGGACATTGTGGTGGGTACTATAGATGTGCAAGATATAGCTTCAGCTCCCCTCATTTAGATGGAAGAACAATTTTACTAAGAAAAACAAATTAGCACAATTTCATGCCAATATATAATGAAAAAATGGCATGGATCAATGAGCATTCAGAAAAGGAGGAGTTATTGATGACTTAAAAGTTTCTAAGAAAATTGATTGGAGTTTTACCTAGGACAAGATGGTTTCTAGTAGGCAAAGATTGGGTAAAAATAGCCTATTTATAAATGGTGGGCAATGAAGCAAGGACATAGTTGAAAATGGCATTTTTATTTGATAGTAAGGAAATTAAACTGGTATTATATAAGCATTTATTGAGTATTTACAATGTTGCATGCATTGTACTAAAACATGTGAGTAAATGGGTTGTGTTAGGATTAGAGGTTCTTAAAGTGTGGTGTCCCTGGGCAGGCAGCATCAGCACAATGACCTGGGAACTTGTCACAAGTGCATATTCCCAGGGCCCATGCCAGACCTACTGAACCAGCAATTCGGGGGCTCGGGCCCAAAATCCATATTTGAACACCCTTCCAGAAGATTCTGATACTCGTTAAAGTTTGAGAACTGCTCAAACTTTACAGGGAAGGAGCAAAAAAACCTGACCAAATGACATAAGACCTAAGTTCCAAGCAGTAGAATTGCATTAGATGTATTAGAAACAGAAAGTCACAGATGGATTTTAATAAGATCAGTGGCATCAGGAAATTGATGTTTATTTTGTTCAGGTCACTCAGAAGAAATATTAGCAGAGGCTGAAAGTCTGAAAGTAATTTTTATTAGGAAGTCTGAAATCTTTATAAAAGTTCTCTTGATACATACAGACAAGTATAATGAAACAATTCCATCTTTTGAGAAAAACAAGTCACTCTTTTAAAAGAAGTTTTGATAAGATACCTAATTTCTCTTCTCTTATTCTGTATTCTCTCTACTTTCTTTGGAGTTGAATATGGGCAGCATGAAGAACTCTGCATTTTACCGAAAACCATTGGGTAGAACTTCTAGCACATCATTTTTTGGTATACTTGATTTTTTTTCTTTAACTTGAATTATTCACATGAGGAGAAAGAAATTAATTACACTACCTGCTATTTATTGAAAATACAACTACCCTATTTATTACATATAATTATAAAGTACATACTCTTGTGTACTTTGAAGGATTTCCCACTTGAAACTGCTCCAAGGAAGTTTGAACCTCTGCCAAGGGTATAGGGCTGGGGAGGGCAACCTTCTAGAGAGCCACAAAAGATGGTGTGGTTATTGGTTATTTATGATAGGAAAGAAAAGCAAGCTTTAAGATAGCCATAGGCATATTCATAGCAATGATAAATAAAATTTTAGACATTTACTTATGAAACAGGAATTTTAGACAGCTAAAAGCTGAACGTTACTGCTATAAGATTAAGGCTAAATCACAGGTATCCACCATATGTTTTTTTTTTTTCAGTGTTTGATGAACTGTCATTATTACCCTGAGTTATTTGGAGAAGCCCCTGCCCTTGGAAGGTTTTTCTGAAAATAAAAGAGATTGATCAAACCATTCAGGTCTATGGGTGGAAACTGTCTTTTCTCTGGGAGCCTGCATTGTCTGGCCCTTCAGTTTAAATTACACGTTATAATTGATCCTCATTATTGGGGATTCCATTATTTGCAAATCTGTCCACTTGCTAGAATTTATTTGTAATCCCAAAATCCATATTTGCTATACCTTCAAGTCATTCATGGACATGCACAGAACAGCGTGCAAGGTGAGATGCCCAGCACACATGCATGTTCCAGCCCAGCTGCCTTCCTCATCGATCCCCACACTAGAATCCAGTCTCCTTTTTTTACTTACTTAGGGCCACATCTTTCACATTTGTGTATGAGGCTTTTTGATGTTACTAGTGTAATTTTTCTGTTTAAAATATCCTCAAAGTGTAGTGCTAAAGTGTTGTCTATCGGTCATAAGTGCAAGATGGCTGTGACAGGCCTTGCAGAAAGTGAATCAGATAAGTTTCATTCATGCATAAGTTATAGAGATGTTGGTGTAAGTTCAGTGTTAATGAACCAACGATATATTCAATAAGGTGCCTTTAAACAGAAACACATAAAACAAGGTTATGTATTGATATGTGGCAAGTGTTGTGACTGGAGCCTGGCAGGATCCTTATCCAGTATTCACCCTAGGAGCCATGCTTCAGCATTCGCTAATTTAGTGTTCAGGACAATTTTATGGAGCATAACTGATGTGAATAATGAGAACCAACTGCATGGTGCATGTAATTTTGAATATTAACTCAAATGATAAGTGCCCCAATTTTATTTGCCCTCAATCCTATATATGTTTTCTGTTATAGCTCACAATTCTTTGGAGGTAGAAAGTGCTGTGTAGAGAGTGACTTGATGACCTCCATCTGTGTGTTTTGAGCATGAAGAATTAAAATGTTGCTCTTATGATTGGACTGGCATGGAGGCCCACATCGTGATTTATGTGAGCCTTTGATTATATTTAATATCTTATAACCTCAACCAAATATTAGTAAGAAGAAGCCTCTGGGAGTTTTCTGATTAAAAACATGTACGCGTGTGCACACACACACATACACACACCCCAAAGCTTTGATACATCACTGTCAAGAAGGTAAAAATAGCCTTATTACCTTGAAAATTTATCACACACAGGCCAGGCCGAACCTTCAGTATCACAATGACTATTGAAGAAACACTTTTTTTTTTTTAGCTTTTTAAATTGAACTTTAGAGAGAGGAAAAGGGAGATGGAGAGAAAGAAACAACAGCTACCTTTTGCACATTGCCTATCAGGGGTCAAGTCCACGACCCACATGTTCCCTGACCAGGTATCAAACTGGCAACCTTCTGCTGCACAGGGTGTCACCTAGCCAGGGCGAGAAACACTTTCAATGTTTCCTTTCAGGCACCAATCATCACCTCCTAGGCTGTGTTTTGTATAGAACAAATATGAATGAATGTAAACACATACCCATCTGATTAAATGCAGTAGGCAGAGATCAATTCAACCCGGTTCTGATCACACATATGGAAAAGTCCCCTGAGTTTTATGCTGATCAGCCTTTGAACAAATTACGGCATAGCAAGTGGTAAGGAGAAGGGGGCGGGCCTAAACCAAACAGCCCACACACTGCCTACCATCTGGAGGCTTCTTGAAGCAGACCAAGGTACATTCCTTTCAAAGCTCAAGGGGCATAGAGAAAAAGAAAGTGAACAAAACAAAACAAAACTGTAACCCCTGCCTGTAATATTGCTCAATCTCCCATCAGGAAAGTTAATATAAAAGGTAATTTATCTTTTCCATGCCTTACCTTTTTTGTCCCCGTATGAACACATTTCAAAAAAGTGATAGGATCAAATCCAAATCATTCCCCACTAATATTTCTGTCTCCATACTCTCTAGACTTCTAAAAGTCTGGGGTACTAGAAACTGGTGAGACAGGTCTTTGTATGTGTATGCATGCATTTGTGTCTCTGTCTCTCCTCCTCTTCTTCCACCTTTGCCTCCTCCTTCCCCTCCTTCCATTCTTCCTCCTTTTCTGCCTCCCCCTCCTTTCTCTCCCTACCCCACCCCCACATTTTACACCATCCTTGTAATCAGAATTCTGCAGACTAGTATAATGGCATTATGAATCTGGCTCAGTTAACATTGTGACTTAGAACATGTGTGTGGAATACTGCTGCCTTTTCTGATTTACCAATGCAAATAAACTTGTTGAATAAATTAATCCGCAAAATCACAGGGCTAACTCAGATTAAGAGTAAGGATGGAGGTGCAGGGAGCCAGGGCCAATGACACTCTGCCTCCTATGGCTCCATCTGCATTAGGATGCCGAGACAAGAGGACTTTAGGGCTCATTCCATCTATTGAAGACCCGAAGCCAGGGGGATTGGAAGGATGACATAGATATGTTTACGGGGCTTTGGGAGTTTATTTAGTCTGCCAGGTCATTTTGTGTTGGAATGAAACTCTGAGGATTAATATAGACTTTTTAAAATGATAAAAAAGTTTCTTCTCACTATATTGCTAGATTAATTTGTCTAGCCTACTCACACCTGATGTGCCACTGAAATTTTACAGTATGGAAAGATAACCTACCACTAGTACTAAAACAAGGGGAAGGGTTCCCCGCTCTGTAAGAGGTGGTGCCACATAGGTTTAAGGAGCAGCTGCTGCTCTCTGAGAAGCAAAGACAGAGCCATATGCCCTGGCAGACTGATCAGCTCAAAGAACAATTTCCCCCACAGGAGGTAGAGGTATCACCCTCACTGAAAAAAATGATACAAGGAATTCATTCCCCACGGTGGCTCAGGGGAAGCAAGGCCTTTGAGGTGAACCACATAAAGGGAGTCAGTTCCTTAGATAGAGGTGGGGAAGGACAGGTCTGCTGGCACCACCAGGCTGCCACTTGGGGGCCATGCCAGCTTATTGATAGGGATGTGTCACATCAGAGACTTGGTCACTTGGATCTGTTTCAGAACTTAGGTCCTAGTGTTTTTCAAGCAGTAGCAGAAAGATCAGGATTCAGAGAAAAGAAGTAGTGAAAAGTGTTCTAGAGACAGATTCATAATTTTTTTTTCATCTTACCGACTTTTGACAATGACAGAAGAATGAAGGAAATGACAGAAGTGGGTTTTTCTCTTACTCCACAAACTACTTCTCTTTTTCCAGGCTACTTTAACTATGTGAAGGGGCCTTCTTTTGAAATTGCATTATTGATATTCACAAAATAAAAGGTGTGTTCTTACTTTACAGGGAAAAAGCTATAATAGAAAATAACTAAGAAGCCTGCTTTTGAGAATAATTTTTAAATTATATTTTACTTTCAAAGCATCTTTAATTCTGAACTAGGAACCTCCAAACCCTGTAGTTTAAATCTGAGTCCTTACAGACACCGGAAGCTACAAATAGTCACATTCACAGAATGCTATGAATGCTCACACTCACATAAGTGTTTTATTCATGCTTCATGCAATAGTTAAAACAAATTTACCCTCAAGGAGATTGTAGTCTATGAGCAATATGATCCGCATAATAAAGAGACTTTTCCACAAAGAATAAATCTTAACATTAAACATTTTTATATTAATGAGGTCTATGATGATATGATGTTTGATCTATGAGTAACAGAAAAATGAAGTAATGAACATTGTCCCTTAAGTAGTCAGTTGGAGCTGATTTTATGCACTGCATCTAATGAAATAGGTGTGTTCACATAAAGACCACAGAGATAAAGGGGCCTGGGTGGTACAGAGTCCCCCATGAGAAGTTTTGAAGGTGAAGACAAGGGAATTACTCTTACTACATGAAACACTGAAAACTAATAGTGACTTTTTAGAAGGATGGAGAGGGTTGCAGGCCTCTATAATGCAAGTGGTGAATAAAAAATAAAAATGTTGATTATAGTGTGCAAAACAAGAGAAAGTTTAGATCTTTAGATATAAACAGAGATGTTGATCTAGAACTTCAAGGGATTTTGGCCTCATCTAGCCCAGAGGACTCATCTCACATTATATTTTGGGGTTTAGATGAGTAAATGGCTAGCGCAAGGTCACAAAGCTAGCCCAAGGCAGAGGCAGGACTAGAACCCAGGTTTCCTGATTTAAAGACCTGTGCTTCCTCTTCTGAAGACTCTTAAATATTTTAGAAACAAGGAACTTTTTCTATTAAAAAAGCTTAACAAGAATCCAAGATGTAAGATAGATGACACCTTGCTTTGCTGAAATAGGTGAGTAGGTAAGAGAAGATAAGGTGGAAGCTGAATGGGAAGTATAGCCCACATCCCCACTATCTCTTTCAAAGCCCCTCAGAGGGCTTTCCAAGCCCCTGAGACAATTGAACGCCCTGAAGTATAAGACCTTTTCTCTATCTTCTGTTCAAATGAAGAATAAACCAGAATACCTTAAATAATAGCTTCTGAAAAGTATAAAGCCTTGGAGAAAATAAAATTGTGTTAAAAACATGTTAATGATTACATAGTACCATATCATTTTAGAAAACTGTAATATATAAAATGTATTTTTTATTTTACTTTCATTGAATTTGCAATTAGTTTGTTATATTCAGTCATTCATTCCTTCAGCTGATTCAACAAACATATAGTTAGCACTTATTATGTGCCTGTCCTTGGGTCAAGTACTTGGGAAATAAAGTCAAATAAAAGGTCACTTGCCATCAAAGTCTATCATGCAGGGTACTACATCCCAGGCTTGAAGTCAGAGAGGGTGTTCTCAGATCATAAAGAGGGATTAAAATCAGGGAAGTCTTCCTGGTAAAGGTGATGCTTGGATAAGGATTTGAAGGATGTGAAGAAAACAGCTGAGTTCCAAGATTAAAGACACTGTGTATTTGGGGAGCTTGGAAATGAGGGTGGTATTGAAGCCCATGTGGTTCTGCATTGAATGCAAGACTGAATGCAATAAGCATTGAAACTTAACTGAATAAGTTAATTAATGATAGGAGGTTTAAGAATTAAGTTAGAGAGTGTCTTGAATCAGTTTACTTTCCATAAAGGGATCAATAATAATAGTATTTATCTCCCAGTTATTATGGGATACCATTGGCCATACCCCCCCCCATTTTACTTTTTTATTTTTGCTAAGCCTGACCCAAGGATATCTTTTCATTGATTTTTAGAGAGAATGAAGAGTAGAGGGAGAGACAGAAAGGTACCTGCCCTTGACAGGAATGAAACCTGGGACCCTTCAGTCATGGGCCCACACTCTCTCCACTGAGCCAAACCAGCTAGGGCCAGGTTCCTGTTTATATAACGTCTCTCAGGTAATGAGAAACACAAGTTAAAACAAGGTGATGGTATTTTTCATTTATCAGACTGGCAAAAATCCACAAGCTTATGTGAACAAGGAGATGAATGAAAAAGCATGTTTGCTAGTATGAATGTAAATTGTATAACTTCTATGAAGGTAATCTGTAAATATGTGTTTTACTTTTAAAATCATACAAACCCTTTAAGATATTTCTCTTAGGAATTTGTCCCATATATTCAAATATCCGATAAATGTCATAGGTCTCAGCTTGTTATATGGGTAATATCCACTTATTGTTTAATATCATTTATGTTGAAACTAAAAAGACACTAGAACACCATTTCATTGCTTTTGTCTCCTGGTGTTCTTATAACTCACTCCTTATATTAAAGAATCCAAAGTAGTCTTAGCACCCAAAACCAGGAAATGCAAAAGAGTCAATGAGCAAAATCCACGTGGAGCAAAATCTATGTCTAGCATAGTGTCTACCACATAAAGGACATGGTTGTTCACCATTAGATATTAGCTACAGCCAATAGGAGTTATTCAGTAACTTTAAGCAGGAAGTGACTCAACCATCTCTAGGCTTCAGAATAATCACTTGGACAATTGAAGAAGGAGAAGGTAGAAACAGGTGACACTGGTGATCAGGAAATCAGTTGGAAGGTTATTAAAATTATACAGATAAGAAACTGCAATATCAGGGACTGGGAGAAGGCAACAGACTGGAAGATAGCAAAGATAAAAAAAAAAATTCTTCAATATGTGGACCTGACTTGACTGAAACGAAGAGAAAGTAAGTATGAAAGATATATATATATATATATTGGATATACTTTGTAGGCAACTTCAACATTAAGGAGAATGAAATGGCATAAAGTCAACGGAGTGACATTCTTGCCAGCACATTTTTGCCCAGGCTGGATTTTTAGACTTCTACTCACATTCTTTCTAGTCATCATGAACTCACACTCACACCCACACATGCATCACACACACATACACACATACACACACACTCACAAACTCACAAAATGTGTTATCTCCTTTGAGCTAGGAATATCCTAATATTACAGCACCTCAGGGTCAGAACTCTTACCAAGGTATGTCACCTCCTCTCCACTTCTAGCAGTAGTAGCAGGGAGAAGGGTCAATGCTCTTGTGACATCCAGCCATCTGTCCTAAATCCAAAGGTCCAGCAACTCAGAAAGGAATGTCCTACAAGTACCACCATGGACAGTTAGGCAATAGTTTTTATTTTGAGCTTGCTCTATTTCTAGGGTACTTCCAATGGTGGCATCAGCTGTATCCACTCATCGTGAGAATAATAATCCTACAACATTTGAAAAAAGTATAAAATATGACTATTAATCCACCCACTTGCAAAACCATCCCAGCTAGTCAGGAAATTGTATTGATAATAAAATGAAAGTAAAAAGAGACTCGCATTCATTTCTATTCTCAATCATGATTTTAACACTATTCTCAGAAAAATGTTGCATTGTCTGCTATCTACCTTTTAACTTTCCCCATGCCTCCTTGAGCAATTTCTCCAGTCTTTAACTGGCTCCAGACAGGGTACATGTGATGAGAAGGCAATGCTGGTCTTCCACCCAATCAATCCTGGGGACACTTAAATAAGCCTTTTACCCCTAAACATTTACATTCAAAATGAAATGTCTCCCTGAGCTAAGTTATGGCTCAGGAAATATATGGCTCACAAAACAGTAAAGCTACAACCAGACCGAGCCTCAAGGGGGCAATACACTTCGAGGTGTTTGATCAAAATTTGCTGGTTGACTGATGGCTGGCCCGCATCCAGGATTGAGGTGCTGCTGTCATGAGCACACAAGCTAGAGGAGAAAACAAACCATTTGGAACCCTGAGCAGCAGAGCTGGCCTCTCAGGCCTATGGAAGAGCCCTTTGATTCTGCAGTCTGATTAGAGGGCTGCTTAGAAGACTACTGATAGCCCCCAAATAGCATTCTTTCCTCAGCAATAGACATGGATAGTTCTTAGGCTAAGGACCCAGGCTCTTGGAGTCTCCTGTCATAATTCAGAATCTGTGCAGGAATCACACTTTAGGCTGCAGATACTCCTTATTGCCTTAAAAGCAAGCTTCTCAGGTTGCTTTCTAGCATGATTGCTGCTTAGCTAGAGTGGGACACTGAGAGACTATTACATCGAAGGTGGATGAAGGTGAAGGCTGGACCTCAGGCTGTTGCCTGAAAAGTGCAAACCAGTTTGAGACCCCAGACAGACAGGAATTATACTGTCCCAAGAGTTGCCATCTGATTCTTCATTTCGTTTGACTGTATAGTTCTGCCAAATGCACCTCTTAGCTACACATCTAGCATACCCATGTTCAGATTACAATTGGAGAGGCTGTCACATTGATCCCTCCCATTACTTTTCCTAGAGTAATAGGGCAGTATTTTTATTTTATAGGTTAAGAATCTGTGGAGAGAGAAATAAAGTGCTTTGTTTGGTTTTTAAAAGGATCTAATATATAATTTAGAAACAGTGTTTATAAAGAAATAGCCACAGGGAAAATCAACATCCATACTTCTCTCCCCCTACCCTGTTCCTGATACTTACATAGAAATGTTTTCCCCCCAGAAAACAAAACAAACAGCAACAAAAAGCAAAACATTACCTTTAGGAGAAAGGAAGTCGCATGTAGACTTCCCAAATGTTCAGTGAAAGAGTACCTGGGCTAGAGAGAAGGAGACGACAGTAGATACATATTAATAGTCCTAGTAAAGGTAGGGTCTACACAATTCCAGGCCAGCCTTGGAGTGATCACAGTAGTCCTAGATACATTCTTCCTCACCAGGTAGAGCTGTCAGGAATTGTCTCCTTACACATGAATCATCGATGATCAGGCCTTGAGTCATTCCATTTGCCTTGGCCCCCATACTACTATAGCCAACCAGTGCTTTGTGTCTAGACATGGCTATAAACTATCTACTGTGGCCTTCTTCTATGCCTTGGATCAGTAAAAGTGATCTTCCAAATAAATAAAGCAGACCTTGCTACCCCCTAGCTTAACCCTGTGTAGTTCCCTCACAGTTCTTTGAATAAGACCCCATCTTAGGGATGTGGCTGGCAGTGACCTGCTTGTGTTTGCCTTCCTGGAGTCACCAGGGTGCCTCTGGCCCCTCCCCAAAGCACTCCACACACGTTGGCCTCCTTACTCTCCTCAGTTATGCCACACCTATTTCTTCTTCAAAGCCTGCTTGTTCCTCTAGCTTCAGCCCACCTTCCTTCTTTTCTCATGACCAAGTTCTCATTCTCAGTCAGGTCTTATCTCCTCAGAACTAATGTTGATTCTTCTTAAGTGGATAACACTATCCTCACCATTATTCTCTATAAATTTCCAATCTTTTCATTCAAATATCTATCAATATTATAAGTAGATATTCATTTATGTGTTTCTTGCTTAACTTGTTTAATTTGACATAGACTGTAGTTCTTTGAAGGTAGGGATTCTTGTCTAATTAATGTACTTCTTCTTATTCAGGGTCTAGTACAAGCCTGGCATATCTTAGTTATTTATTAAGTACTAGAGGCCTGGTGCACAAATTTGTGCATGGGTTGGGTTCCTGTGGGGATCGGGTCAAAACTCACAGTCCAATGCAGCTTGAAGCTCCTACCTGCTGCTCCCACTCATCCCAGCCCACTGAACCTGTTGGGCTCACACCCAATCAGTCCCAAATGGGAGATGCTTAGGCTTCCGCAGCAGTGCTTGCCAGCCATGAGCCCTGTGTCTGGTGCCCTCCCAAGGGGAAGGGCCTGTGGGATCAGGCCAAAACTGGCTCTCCGACATCCCCCAAGGTTTCCCGGATTGTGAGAGGGCACAGGCCAGGTTTAGGGGCCCCACCAGTGCACAATCAGGCTTAAAAAGGGAACACGGGAGGGCTCCAGGGCATGTCCGGCCCATCTTTCTCAGTCCCAAAAGGCCAGACCCCAGCAACACACTAACCTGGTCTGAGCATCTGCCCCTGGTAGTCAATGCATGTCATAGCAACTGGTCAACCAGTTGACTATTGTCCCCTGGTGGTCAGTGCATGTCATAGTGAGCCGTTGAGCAGCCTTAGCATATCATTAGCATATTATGCTTTGATTGGTTGAACAGTCAACCAGTCACCAGATAACCAGACAGTTAGCATATTAGGCTTTTATTATATAGGATTTGGCAAATGAATGAATCATCTCTGCCTTTCTACACAGCTATTCTTTGTGTTGTTTTGTCAGGTTACAAAGAGTTAAGAAAAACAAAGTAGAGTGGACTGCTGTTGCAGACTGAGCAATAATCCAAGATATTAGAATTATTTATTCTCAAATTCTGCATGTTATAGCCAATTTAAGACAGATTCTTATTAGCTTACATCCACAAGCACGCACAGTAATTTATATTCTACTCCTTTGTTCTGAGTTTTGATCTGTGACAGTTTCAGATAAAAGAAAAGGAAATTAAGAGAATCGAAGAGGCTGGATGAGAGAATAAAAAACCATTATTTCCTTACCAGTGAGCAGTTTATAAATACCCTTAAGATGTATGGTTTTCAAAATAAATAAAATAAAATAAAATAAATGTGTGGCTTTCAAAAGTGCTTCACTTTAAAATTACCAACAAAAGTTAATGTCAAATTTTCTAAGTAAGTCTAATGTAATTCTTAAATATGTATTTATGTCAATATTTGTGACTTTATGTTTCTACAATGTCTTATTTTGTATAAAAGTGCATTTTCATGTATCAGGTTTGTTACAGCAGAGAACTGCAACCAAAAGGAGTAAGATGGGATTTTATGGAAGCATGTTTGACGTGGCTCTTTACTCTGTTGCTTGACCATTGCATGATCTTGAACCAGTAAGTTTGGAATAACTCTGAGTTTCAGGTTCCTGCGAGTGCTCAGAATGCTCTAGTTGTCCTAGCCCTCACAGATGGGCAAATCTGATGTCAGAGACAGCAAAGCCAGCACGCCTGCAGCTGTATAATCTGATGTTCACCAGTGAGTGTTTCCATCTGCTTCATAGAGTTACTGTGAAATCTAGATATATGATCATGTAGAAACAAACAAACACGCCAATGCCTGGTGTATGGTGGGTGCTTAATAAAGGATAATTCAATTTAAATCTTAAAACTTCCCACTTTTCAAGAGTTTTTAATTAGCCCCTCTGCTAAGCATTACCTCTATCTCTCAGTAAATCCAGCCATGTGTTTGGATTCCTTTGGGCCTCTGTATTCTTAATTGGGCAGTTCAGCCCAAGGTTCAATATAAAAGCTGGGATTCTACAATCAAATTATAGATCAATCAACAATTACAAGAAAAATAATTAATGGCCGGCAGTGGTTTTGATTATACAGCTGCAGGCATGCAGGCTTTGCTGTCTCTGACATCAGATTTGTCCATCTGCAAGTGCTCAGAATGCTCTAGTTGTCCTTCTTCATTAAATCCATCTACTGAGGTGTTCACCAATGCAGTTATTTCACAATATATTTCATCTCCAGATGAGTGGGAGGGGAAGAAGACCTGTGCTGTCATTGTTGGGGGTTTCAAATAGAAGGAAAGCTTCAGTGATGTGCTGTGCCACTCTGGAACACACATCTATTCTCATCAGGGCCAGTACCATCCCACAAAGGGTAAAAAAATCCTAGCTGTTATAATTATTTGTGGTCCCCAGTATATAAATGATATACAGTGCATTACTGTATTCAAAGTTCACAGGGGAGGATTGTTTAACAAGGCTTGTGGGGTGGAATGATAGATAATATTGGAAAGACTGGGAAGCACTGCCTTAGGAGAATATCTTCTTTTAGGATGCTCCTTTTTGAAAAGGTTATGCATAAGCACAGCTCCTTACAGACAGTAGAAGTATACCATAGACTTCCTATGGGTTGGCTTCCCATTCCCTTTGAGTCATCACAAGAGCAGAATCGTTGATGTCAGGTTGACCTGCATTTGAATCCTGGGTCTGCCAAGTCCTAGCTGTATGAACTTGGACATGCTAGTTAATGTCTCTATACAGTGACACTGACTGTCATTGTACTGAAAATTCAGGGCTAAGGGAGGGATTAGAGGTAGCCGTGTCCTGTGTCTGGCTTAAGATAGGCATGCAGTAAATGGTTGCCATAGTTATATTCATGAGTGTTGTGGTCAGGGGTAATGCGATAGCTAGGAACCAGCAGCTCAGAGTCCTGTAAGGGGGGGGGGGGAGGCAGCCTTGGGTCATGCAAGGTGAGAAAAGAGGCTATGAACCTGGACTTGCCTCCCCCTTGCTATTTTCCCTTGTGATTTAGTCTTAGCATATCTCCACAGCTTCTGGCCAT
Source organism: Murina feae (assembly GCA_004026665.1). Taxonomy (NCBI): domain Eukaryota; kingdom Metazoa; phylum Chordata; class Mammalia; order Chiroptera; family Vespertilionidae; genus Murina; species Murina feae. The sequence goes on from PVJC01001743.1 coordinate 47,077, forward strand.
GGAATGACTTTGTTACTCTGAAATAATTATGTTTTACCATTCTTTCCTCTGGGCCTATAACCTTGCCACTGTGCTAGTTTTATAATTGTGGTGTTTCTGTATATTGCATGAGGATATTATTTGAAGCACTCATTCCCACCCAAGGCTGTAGCAGAACAATATTTCAGCCAAGAAAAGTCATCACAATAAATGAGGGGGCTGTGCTAGCATTTCCCGTGTAGTCACCTGAGAATTGGAGCAGTGCCGATCTCCCAGACTTCTTCCACAGAATGATTTATAGAGGACACACGTAGCATAGCAAAAAGATATATTTCATGCTTAAAAGGTTAATTCTTGATTTGATTTGTTTTAGCAGTCCTGGAGATTCAGTGGAGGACAAGAAAGACAAAACGAGGAATTAAGGGCTTCTGCTCTTCAAAGAGAGTAATGGGAAGAGATAAATAAATGCATGAAAAGAAATATTTGGTGTTCCTGTAAATATATCTGTTTAATTTTCTCATAATCCTCCTCCAGCACCACTTTCCTACTGCACGTCTTTCCTGCTCAGGTCCCAGGTATTCTTTCTTTCCATTATCATTTATCTCTAGTTTCTCTCAAAACACATCCATTTTCACAGCTAGATCTTGTTGAAGGGTGAAAGAAGAGGAAGCTAGAAATAGGAAAGTCAGGAGACATGAAAAATTTGTATATGTATCATAAGGAAGATATTCACATTTATAGCCAAATACTTTCAAATGCTTTCTTTTAAGCGTCAAGAATGATGTGTACAAATTTCCTGCAGAAAGATGTGTGCACAAATGCCTTTGGTGAATTTCAGAATGCATTGCTCAAGAGCTACTTACAATGATAACAGACTTAAAAAATAGAACATGCTGTTACAACCACCACTAATATTTTATTTATGTGTTTACTTCCTTGTGCAGGAAAGTAATGGTACCAGTGGATATGCTGATTGTAAAAAGATCACTTTTTCCCCCTAAAAGGCCAGAGGTTGGGCTATATATTTTCACAGCAATACGGCAGTAACCTCACATCTCTGCAGAATTTTTCAGTCCCCTGGTTGTCCCATATATTTTCTCTAAATGTGCATTGTTGCTTCCATGAATCCAAATGAAGATAGCAAATCAAGTACCCACACTTTCCTATGGTAGAGGATGAAGAAGAACTTTTTTTACCTAATTGAAACTGTTGGGAGAAATCAATTTTGGAAGCCAAATAGAATTTCCTGGCTTGGAATTAGGCCAAGAGATTGGAGCATGTTTTCTACCACACCATAAGTCTTAGAAAAAGGTCCACTGGGAGGAAGAAGACAGGGAGGAGTTTAACATCATACTTGAAAGCTCAAGTACGTATTTGTTTCACTGTCTATGGTGTTCTTTACTAGTGAGCAGGCACCATCCCCCAGTGTTCCTTTTCGAGGAAAGCTGATGCAGCAGCCTGAAGCCAGTTTTTCTGTTTGGGCACCAGGATGTCAGTGGCAGGGCCTGTCGGAACAGCCTGGAGACTACTTTCAGGTACATCGCCAGTAAGCAAAGACCATGCATTAATAGAAGCTCTTGCAGAATCATCTGAGCTGTTTGCATACAGATTGCTTACAGGGCGGCTCTGTGCACGAACTTCTAATTTATGTATACTCCCCTTATAATATCTGATGGTAGCTTTTGAAGTCTTTGGAGACTGAAAAAAAAAAATGTCTGGTTCTCTCTGATTCTCGCTCTCTTTCCATTTACTGAATTATCATTGCGAATACTCTCACTGGCCTAATAGATTTAAACTTCTTAGATAAATAAATAATCGAGAGAGGGAAAAAAAGCTTTTGTTTGGGAGCTTAATGGTGGTAGGCTGACTGATACTCTTGCGTTATTACTGACAAAGTCAGCCTCGCATACTTGTACGCCACCTTTTTTAAATCATGCCTGGGACTACATCATACTTAGGCCACTTGCTAGCCCAAGGCCCTGAGAAATCATTTCAGCTTACTGGCTCTTAGATTTTTCTCGTATAAAATGGCAATCATGAGACTACATCCTCTATCCGATGGTTGTGAGAATTCAGTGCAATAATATATGGAATATGCTGAACACAGACCTGGTGCATAGCATATTTTATTATAATTATTTATTATATTATTAATATTTATTTATGAATTATTTTTATTACTAGCATAAATGTATAGGGCCCTTTGCTCTTGTTCCTGCAAGGCTGTCTTGCATACAATTTTAAAGAACTTTCGGGGTTATCTAGGACACATTTACCAATGTTACTAAAGTAACAGTCATTCAAAACCTCCCATGAACACTGATATAGAAATATCAAGGACAATTAGATGCTTTAACTATGCATGAGATATCAATTTCAGTGAATGTAGGCTCCTACACTGCTTTCCCTCCAACACAGTTGTTCTTCATACCTGTTCCTTTTTCAGACACATTCAAAATGTCCTTTCTCAGAGCAATCATCCACTCATTTGCCAGTGAATCTGAATTGTTCTCTAGTCATTGTCAAAGTCCTGCTCTTCAATTCCCACCATTTCCCTCCAGCCTCTCCCTTCTCTAGCCCCAATGTGATGCCTTAGTTCAGTTCCTAAAAGGATTTCTTTAAAGGTCATGAAGTCATTTTGTGTTCCTTGCCATTTAATGGAATCTATTCTTTCAACTCGGTTATGCAAATAAATTATATCCATCCCAACCAGGTTCTGAGAATGAGGTATCTCAACCTCAGCTTAAAAAGGAGGCAAGCTAAAAAAAGAAACATTTACCAAATTCTACGCACACTCATCAGATGCTAGAGCTTTGTGGCTTTTAAAATTCTTTCAACCTAAAAATTATCCAGATCACTCCTCACAATTGAAATCCAAACTTTTTCACTAGGCACCTGATGACTTTTAAAGGTTACAGCTCTATAGCTCTCTGACTACAGTTCCTACCACAGCCTCAAGTATACATGATGCTTTAGTCACATCAAACTGTTTTGCGTTGGACATGACATGCTCCCACACAAGTTCATGAATTTGTGTGTCCTACTATCAAGAAAGACTAATTTTCCTGAATCTACCTCATAAGTTCATTCTTTGAAACTCTATTCAGGAGTCTCCACCTTCAGAGAAACTTTCTATATCCCTCTTCTCTGCCTTTGAAACACCTGAATTCCCATCTATTATTACACAGGGTTCATTGTCTTATTACTTACATGTTTCCCACAAAATGCTGAGAGTTACTAGAAGGGTTCAAAGTTTTACAATTTCTCTGCATATTCATTATATGAGGGTTATGGTTTATTGAATAAAAGAATAAAAAATTAAGTGAACAAGGAATGGACCTCTTCTCTCAGGATTTTCTGATTATTCCAATCACTGGGTGTTGCCTTCTCCAAAAATCATTTTGACTTGGGACATGTTTAGGACTTGCCCAAACACAAATAAACTGAGTTAATGTTAATGTGTTTCTACAACAACCAGTCTGCCTGCTTACTGTTTAACAAGAGGGAAAGCCCATGGGACAGGATGAATGGCCAAAACACAAGGCTGAGCTAGACCTTCTTATGGATTAAGTTCAACCTTCAGCTTTCTATCAGGATGAAAAGGAATTAAGTTTCAGCATCTCTCAGCCTAAAATAGAACACCCATAGCTACTTTTTTGTTGTTGTTTTACTGCCATGGAAGGATGTGATGAAGAACAAACCCAATGCCTCCATTAGCTGATGGTGTTTATCTCATTTTAAAGAAAGCAGGAAAAGTATTTGTTGCAGCAAATGGGGAAATTCAGCATGAATTAATTAAGCTTAAAGAAAAACTTTGGCTGGAGTGATCCAAATGGAATGGCAGATGATACTTCTTCTAGTGATGTGTGTCTAGAGCGTGATGAAGAAAAAAGAAAGAAAGAAAGAAAAAAAAAAAAAGCAGGTCTGAAGACATTCTCCTTAGATGTTAAACACTTGTGGCACTTTTCTCCTTCCTTTCATTATGGCCATAAATTACACAAGGTGAGAGCCCAGGCTCAGCCTCCCAGAAGTAGCTTCCTGCTGCCTCCCTAGTCACAACCACCCCAATTAGTCACCATCTGAATGTCTATACAACCACAGGTTTAGTTAAAAAACAGTTTTCAACTCCAGAGTAATTCACAGCAAGAAATGTTCCTTTCCTCACCATGACTTTTCAGAATGCCATTGCTACATGGAAAAAAACACAGGATGGTGCCTACTCTTGGCATTCATATTATTCTGGAAATTGGCAAAATTTGGAAGGAAGTGAGGTTAGGGATGACGTGGCAGTGTGCCTTTAATTTTCAATCTCACACTAGGTCTTCCACCAGTGCATGTGGGCATTCCAACATTGTGTTTTATGGATGAAGGAAGAATTGAGTAGTTGTGGAAAACACAGAAGGGGAATGCTGAAAATTAAGGTAAATCTTTAAAAGTTTATTTTAATGGACAGAAACATGAATGATTATGAATGTAAAATGCAAAGACACAGAGGCAGAAAAACAGGATGTGAGTTCCAGCTTTCCAAAAATAATTTCCTGCTTTCTAAATATTTCACCTTGAGAAAGTAATTTAACTTTGTTGATGCTCAATATTTCCTCATATACAATATGAAGACAACCAGAGGTTTGGTGCACAAAAATTTGTGCACTCAGGGGAGTCCCTCAGCCTGGCCTGTGACCTCTTGCAGTCTGGAACATCTCAGGGGATGTCCACCTGCTGGCTTAGGCCTGCTCCCCAGGGGATTGGGCCTAAGCTGGCAGTCAGATATCCATCTGGCAGCCCTGGAGCCCTCGGGGGATGTCCACTTGCCAAGGGGGAGCAGGCCAAGATGCAGTCGGACATCCTTAGTGCTGCTGAGGAGGCAGGAGAAGCTCCCGCCACCACCACTGTACTGGCAGCCATCAGCCTGTCTTGTGGCTGAGCAGAGCTCCCCCTGTGGGACTGCACTGACCACCAGGGAGAAGCTCCTGCATTAAGCATTTGCCCTCTGTTGGTTAGTGTGTGTCATAGTGACCAGTCATTCCCAGTGGTTCTGCTGTTAGGGTCAATTTGCATATTACCCTTTTATTATATAGGATAGAGGCCTGGTGCATGGTGGGGGCAGGCTGGTTTGCCCTTAAGGGTGTCCCAGATCAGGGTGCGGGTCCCCACTGAGGTGCCTGGCCAGCCTGGGTGAGAAGCTGATTGATGGCTGTTTGCAGGCTGGCCATAGCCCACAGTGACCCAAGCTGCCAGCAAAGCTGGCTGGCCATAGCCCTCAGTGACCCAAGCTCCCAGCAAAGCTGGCGGAAGCAGGTATCTGGGATTTATTTATCTTCTGTAATTGAATCTGTGTTGCCTTGAGCAGAGGCCACAGCCTGCCAGGGCAGGCAGGAAGCTTGGTTTCCTCCTCCATCACCAGGGCAACCAAGTCTCCTGTTTGCTCCAGCTGCATGGCTGCTGGCCGCCATCTTGCTTGGGTTAATTTGCATACAGTCACTCTGATTGACTGGTGGGCGTGGCTTCAATTGTAGCACAGTGACACCAATTAGCATATTACTGTTTTATTAGTTTAGATTATTACCTCATCTGTCTTTTCACAGGGTTATTATGAAGATTAAATGAGAATAAACATCTAATCTAATAAAAGAGTAATATGCAAATTGACCGTCACTCCAAGACACATAAGCCACGCCCACCAGCCAAGCCACGCCTCCCAGCCAATCAGAGCGGCTGTATGAAAATTAACCTAGCCAAGATGGAGGCCGGCAGCCATGGAGCTAGAGTAAACAGGAGGCTTCCGTTGCTTGCCTAGGCCTCCACTCAAGGTAACAGAGTTTCAATTATAGAAGATAAATAAACCCCAGAAACCTGATTCCAGGCAGCCTCGCTGGGATGTTGGGTCAATGGGAGTTGTGGGCAGCCTGAAAACGGCCCTCAGCCCCTCAACCAGGCTGGCCACACCCCCATGGGGTGATGGTCTCCACTGGGGGGGCTTAGCCATCCTGCAAACAACCATCAGCCCCTCACCAGGCTGGCCAGGCACGCCAGCAGGTGGACATCCCCTGCAGGATCCCAGACTGTGAGAGAGCACAGGCTGGGCTGAGGGACCCCCCCACCCCGAGTACACAAATTTTTGTGCACTGGGCCCCTAGTAATAATAATAGTACATAATAGTTCATGCCATGCAAGTACTGTGGATTTTTATGATTCTCTAACACAATGCCTCATCACCTGGTACTACTTTTAATAATAATAGAATTTAAGAAGACCTCATATAGCATCTAGTAACATACTCCAATAAGCAATGGAAATCAGCCTCTGTATAGACCCAGCCAGTTGCGGGGGGGAGGGAGGAGCCATAATTCCCTTTTTTATGAAATAGCACTTCCATTATTAGACACTTTGAATATTGAAATGAGGTTCAATGCCATTTAATTTAAGAAATGCTTTCATTTTTTTACATTTACTGTATACCAGAAGACGACTACCAAGAGCAGCTTACAAATAGAATCTAATATAGTTGTCTCAACAATCCTAATAAAGTGCATCATTTCTACTATTTTAAATATGAGAAAACCGAGGTTTGAGGCTTAAAATCATTCACCTGAGATCACACATTGGTGAGAGATATAAGCTTTTTAGATTGTGACAAGCTCAAAGGAACAAATAATGCTGTAGCTCCAGGGGTCTGATGAGATGTTAAGAGCGGTGTTTAATTGTTCCTTTCTTCTCTCTGCTGCCTTCATTTCAGTGTGAACTTACCAAAATGTGCCTGTGTTTCTCTTCCTCCACTTATAAAATAAGAAAAATAATATTTGCTAGGAGCCACAGAGGGATGCCTGCACAAATTAATGAGCTAATATTTGTAAAGAATATTGTGGCTCTGCAATAAAAACATGTTGCAACTGAGAACTAAGTATTCCATTACTTGAGTGGGTAGGCAGAGAGCTCAATAGTAACACTATAGCCTGGTTTTTAGTTTGGTTTTAATAATACCATCATGTTAGGTTAACAGAGAACAAAGCACCCGCAGGAACAGAATCCAAGCAATTAGAAAAACTGAAATAATAGAACCATGGGATGTTGTCTGTGATTTGTGTTTTTTGCAGGCTGCTGATGCTTAAACCATAGATCTCTTTTCAGACCTGTCAGTACCTTGAGTTGTATACTACCTTGGGAGTCAGGAGAGCAACACATGTAAACACATGTGCTCCCTGACCTTTCAGTGCAGACTAGACCAAATGCTTCTCTCCTGCTCTGGCTCCCCAGCTCCCTACTGGCCTTTGAAGATATCGTTAGGCCAACGCATTACAGTCATACAGGCAGTAGGGCTATAACAAAGTGCAGGTAACTGGGACGTGATCTGTATTCAAGAACTGGGCTTACATTTCATGTCAAACTGAGATTAGAGTCTCTTCTAGCTTTTAACATTTAGGTGGAAAGAAGTCATTGTATTCTTTCCTTTCTGCCTTAAAAAATCAGAACCCTTGTCTGACTATTTTAACGATGACAAAAAATATGTTGAGAGGTTGTTCCATATGTAGTTCACCATGACTCCTATTATTTCTCTGTTCATTTATCTTTAAGATCAGTATAGATAGTTCATTCTAAGGCCATGTCCTTGCTTCAGAAAAACTTAGAATTAAGAAGTTATCTATTGCCGTAACCGGTTTGGCTCAGTGGATAGAGCATCAACCTGCAGACTGAAAGGTCCCAGGTTCAATTTCAGTCAAGGGCATGTACCTGGGTTGTGGGCCCCTCCCCAGTGGAAGGTGTGCGGGAGGCGGCTGGTTGATGTTTCTCTCTCATGGATGTTTCTAACTCTCTGACCCTCTCTCTTCCTCTCTGTAAAAATTCAATAAAATATATATTTTTTTAAAAAAAGAATTTATCTATTTGGATAAGACACCACCGAAGCAATCCAGGCTTCATATTCCACTTTAACTTGACTACTTTATCCTAAAATTCACGAAAACAGCAACAACAATAATGGTTGTGTAAGGAATAGTTAAAATAATAAAATTTAAGACAGAGGAGAAATGGAGATGTTTAAGCAAGAATATGTAAAAAGTCTTTCAGTGCCTTTTAATTTTATGACTTTTAAAATATTCTTTAGAATCCTGGATATTAAAAATTAGATAAAATATACAAAAGAACAAGATCAGAAATGGCATAACATCTTCAAAAGACACTAAAAAGTTACATTTTCTTTCAAAATAGAATCAGAAAGCCTGTTAAGCATCTATCATATGCCCAGTAAATAGTAGAAACCACAAACATTCAGATTTACAGGAATTAGCATAAAGCAAAAAATAAATTATTTACAAAAAGAGGATAGAAAAGAAAAGCATCACCCAATGTGTAATGTTTTATTTATGAACACAATTAGAAGTAAATATGACAATGCTAATACTTACTCACTTGTTACTTCTGCATGGTGGTGCAAGTTTGTTATATAGACTTGGCAGTACCTCCTACATAACTGAAGACATAGAACTAGTGTTCAGTTGGAAAACAGGATGAGCTACTTCCTTTGGAGACACTCTTCTATTTTCTATTATTGTAACTTATCTACTAACATGGCAGTCACCATCACATAACTGCTAGGAATTTACAGCCAATGAAATGAATGTCTATAACTAAAAACAACATGTTTGCCTATCCTTGAATTTACTCCAAACCTACACATGGAGTGTATAGGTATACACTATAAATAATTCTAATTGTCTAATATAATAAAAGAGAAACATGCAAATTGACCGTTACCACCAGCCAATCAGAGCAGCTGTATGCAAATTAACCCAGCCAAGATGGAGGCTGGCAGGGTGGCTCTGCACTGGGAGCCTCCACAGCCGGCCAGCATAGCTGTGCCAGGTGTGTCAGCTCAGTGGGGGAGGGGGTCTGGCCTGGGGCCTCCTTGGGGCGTCCAGGAGCAGCTGTAATGGATCTGCTGCCTAGCTCCGCCCCTGGGAGCTTCCGAGGAGTATCTAGGAGCACCTGTCCCGGGTCCACTGCCTGGCTCCACCCCCTGGGGGCCTCCCCGGGGCATGCAGGAGCAGCCGTCCAGGGTCCGCTACCTTCATCCACCCCCCAGGGGCCTCCACAGGGCGTGTGGGAGCGTCTGCTGCATAGTGCGGAGAATCCAAAGTCAGTTCACTGCCCAGCTCCACCCCAGGTGTGTTTGCTCAGCAGCAGGGCCCCACCGAGGGATTCTGCACCAGCGTCTGCCCCTGGCTTGCCACCCAACTCTGCGCCAGGTGTGTCCCCTCAGCAATGTGGGCCCACCAGGTGTGTGCAATTGAGGGCCCTCCAGTGGGAAACGTCCAGGCCTGCACTCACCAGCTTCCCACCCCCCAGTGCACAAACCCTGAAGGGGCTGTGGGCAGCCTGAAAATGGCTCTCAGCCCCTCACCCAGGCTGGCCAGGCATGCCAGCAGGTGGACATCCCCCCCAAGGTGTCCCAGACTGCAAGAGGGCACAGGCCGGGCTGAGGGAACGCCCCCCCCCCCCCCCGAGTGCACAAATTTTTGTGCACTGGGCCCCTAGTTTATTTATATTGACATTTATTTAAGAACCAAACTCTTCTCCATCTTGTGTCTTTTCTTTGACCTGTGGGCAGTTTTGAAGAGAGGATAACCTTCTCCATAAACTCTGCTACAAAAGACCACTAGGTGGATCCGTCTTCTTTTATTCTGTGCATTTTTCTTTTGATTCCTTAATGTCAAAGTTTCCATGTAAGAGAATATAAGGTATGGATCAACAGATTTGGGGGAAAATAAAAGTAGAATAATCTTTTTTTTTTTTCTCTGTTTGAAATTAAGAGAAGTGATTTCTATTTCTGACTCATCCACTACTTTGCGATTGACTATAGGCAGGCAACTTCACTTATTTAGGCTTTAGTTTTATCAACTATTCTAAAAACGATGTTGGACTAGAAGCTAGCCAGAATTTTTTAAACTCTGATATTATTTGATTTCCACAATATTTGGAGTAGACCTCATTGAACAATCAAAGAGCAAGCCTAGTTTTCAAGACAAATGTTAGCCACAGAAAATACTATTCCCTAGGTTTGGCTTCAATGAAGCAATATTAAACTTTTTAAAAGAACCAGATCAACTTAACTATATTTCCAACTTTTTGAGGTGAGAAACCATGAAAATATCATTTAATCCTCCAGCAACACTACAAAGTAGGTGATATTTTACATATTTTACACTCGAGAAAGCAGGTTTTCAAAGTCATGACCTGCTTAGCGTCCCACAGCTGAGAAATGGAACTGCTGGGATTTGAGTCCAGATTTTTATCATTGTTGGATGGATCAAAAAATGAATTGATACAACAGGACACTTTGTTAGGGCTAAAGTTTTTCTATTACTACTCAAAGGCATATTTCTGTTGTATGAAGGCACAGAAAGGATGAGATAATCCCTAACATCTATCACTGGAAGACACTCTAGCCTTGAAACTAATAGCCTGAGACTATACTAAGAAAAGCTAGAGGAAGTAATGAAGACCATCAAATTCATAAAAGTAATATTTTTATTATCACCTTTTTTGAAATGACTTAACAAATTCATAATCCCTGGAGAAAAATGAAAAAAAAAAAAACAAAGCACACACACACAATGCCTATTATCACTAAATACATTTTTCAGGTATCCTTGCATTATGAAATATTAAAAAGCTGAGGGCATAGGACTACTTGTTAGGAACATCAATGTAAGTATAAACTAGAAGCATCAGAAGAAAATTAAAGATAATACATTCTGAGTAAAGTTTCTGGTCAGAAGAATAAATATGCAGCCTAGTAGCTAAGAATAAAACATTGAGCTGTAGGGAGAGGCAAGCTGAATAAGATACAGTAGCTAAAATTTCCACAGCTTTAGCTTTATTCTTTAAAAACTGCTTCAGACACAATTCTACATAAAGTAAAATATTTTTATGCATATTATGTTCAGGGATTATTAAAGCAAGCACATGATATACACAGTTAACCCTTGAAAAAACATGATTTTGAACTGTGCAGGTCCACTTATACATGGATTTTTCCAATAAGTATACAATGAGCTCTCCATATCCTTAGATTTTGAATCCATGGATCAACCAAGGATGGATGAAAAACAATATTTTCTATCCATGGTTGGGAATCCATGGATGTAGAGGACCGATTGTGTAAATTCTCTATGTGCCATTTTACATGAGGGACTTGGGCATCTATAGATTTCGGTATCACCAGAAGTTTTGGAACCAATCCTCTGTGAATACCAAGGGATGACTATATTATAAATTTTATTTATTAACTAATTCCAATAAATTATCATAACACCTATTATATTTTAAGTTTAAAAAGACGCTCTATATCTAAACAAAAGCTGTAGCTGTTTTTCAAATACTTCAACATTCAAAGATGAAAGATTAACCAAAGAACTTAATATGCATTCTAGAGGCCTGATGCATTCTAGAGGTCGGGGATGGGGAGGAGGTCCCTCAGCTTGGCATGTGTCCTGCTGCAATCCGGAACCCTTGCTCCTAACCAACCACCTGCTCACTCCTTACTGCTTGGCTTGCCGCTCCTTAGTGCTCAGGCCTTGAGCCTGACTTCTGGCTGAGCAGCCTTCCCACTGTGGGAGCACACTAACCACCAGGGGTCAGCTCCTGCATTGAGTATCTTCCCCCTGGTGGCCGTTCTGGGCATTCCACTATAAAGGTTGCTGAGCTTTTATATATATATATATATATATATATATATATATATATATATATATATATGTATGCATAACCCATGGACACAGATAATAGTGCCGTGAAGGTCTGGGGAAGGAGCGCAGGTGTGGGGTGGAGGAGGTTAATGGAGAAAAAAAGGGGACATCTGTAATACTTTCAACAATAAAGGTACATTTTTTAAAGATAAAAATATCAAGCATTTATATATCTTTTATGAGCCAGGCATATTTTTATATTTTTAGATATGTTAATTTGTTTTCTAATTTCAAAATAACTCTGAATTTTTCATACCCATTTTATAGATGAGGAAGTGAAACGCAAAGGTAGTAAGAAACTTGTCCAAAGTTATACTGCTGGGTAGTGATGAAAGACTGAATCACAGGGAAAACAATTTTAGAGTTTCTGCTCTTAACCACCATTCGGCTGGGTGTTTGTAAGGTCCAAGCACACTGTTTTAGACACTTGGCCAAATATTTTGGGGACCTGGTGAGAAGAGCATAAAGTGTGGCTTGGTGAGATAAGTCAAGACAATGAAAAAGATAAGACAATGAAAACATTTACTTAAAGTAAGCTATATGCAAAGAACTTATTTAAAAACTAAATATAGGTTATGATAAATACAGATATATAGATATATTCCATTCTCATCTCAAGGAATCTTATGTTTAGAAATTGTCTAGTTTCTCTAGTTTTAGATTTGCCACTCAAGACTACATTATTATAGAGTTTTGCATTTGTTTATACAATTAGATGCAAAAATATGCTAATGTATCATTAAGACAAAGATTATAATTACATTGGAGTCAGAAAATTCTCTGTTCAAGTTCCCAAAGCAGCCATAATTCTTTTCTTTGAAAATATCAGTGAAAATACATATTCTTAAAATTTGTTCTCCTGTGGTGTTAAAAGCCTAAGCACAAAAGAAACTGGCGGTGGCATTTGAGAAATAGAGAATAAAGTGAAAAACCTAAACATCCAGAAATTTCACTATTTTGAATAGTTTAAAAATTTTTTTAAAGGAAAATTAATTAATAGTTGATGAAAAGCCTATTGGAATGTAAAATATGCTAAAATTTCAATAATGCAAGGTGCTAATAACTGAAAAAATAATTTCAAAGATCTATAATTTGGGACTTGACTGAGACCCTCAAGCTATAGAGTTGCTATTATAATGCTAATAAAGAAAATTAATGTTTGTAATTATACCAAAGCTTTAATACCATTACTGTTAAGGATCTATGGCTATTTTCAGGACTCAGTGATTTACATTATATTTTCTCTGTTTCAAGCCCACCATTATGGCAATCTAGGAATTGTTTGGTTAACTTTATTTAACATTCGGATTTGATCGGGTCCAGTCTCAATACACACACACACACACATACACACACACAGCTAACAGAAATATGTTTGGGTGTTCTATTGTTATAAAAAGTATATGAGTTTATTTATGGTATAACCATCAGAGCAGAATAATAGGACATTAAAAATCTCCATTGGTAAAAAAAAAAATCAATCCTTACAATTTGTAATTTCCATCCTTCATTCTTTATGGTATTTTTATAATGGTCACTGTCTTAATCCTTGATAGTTATTTAAGTAAATATGTGTTCTTTTATCTATCATCTATCTGAATTCTGTGAATTAAGTCCTAACTAAGAAAAACGGGGCAAAGAGAAGAAGTTACCTGAAGATGTAGAGTAGAGAAACCATAATGGAATAGTAACCTGTCCCATACATATGACTTTTCCCAGGACAATAGTGTTTTAAAAGCAGGAACGGGAACTTACCTAAGGAGAGAATGAGAGAAAAAAGTAGATTATAATAAGATAATTTTTAAAACATCTTAGAAGAATCATGACATATTCTTGATAGGCAGAGCTAGGTCTGTAGATAAATTACCCAGGTTTACTACATGTTTCTGTTATAATTTTCTAGTCCCTAAATCCCTTTAAATGTCCCTGAGTCTCTAATCTATGGCCTGCTTTTTCTTATCCACCCTCTTTTCACACCAGTATTTACAGGCATCCCCTTGACTTGACTCCACTAAAACACCTCAAATATGGATAATGTCATTCAAAAATAAAGAATTGGGAATTTTAGAGCAGATTCCAGACTTTGCCTCTTACTAGAGTATCACCTTTATCAAGACAAGCCACCTGTGAACTGAAGGTGGTCACATAATTGAACTTAAATCTGTTTCTACCTTCAGGATTCTAAGCTATTGAGAGAAGCCAACCAGAGTGGCCAAGAGAAATAATTTCTAAATAAAATATTAGATTTAACAGATCTCAGTTGGAATAAAATTTGGGGAAGAGCCTTTTCCTATGCCAGTGGCTTTATTTAGCCCCTACGATTGGATATTTTGTGTGTGGACAAGGCTGATTTGGTAACCAAATTCTGGGCTTAAAAAAGCTTCTAAAAGGCTTTGAATTGGGATTTATACAACTGTAATATCGTCTCTGAAAGACAGAAGACTGGATTGAAGTAGAAGATGGGAATGTCAGATAAACTGAGATGACATGGTAAAATGGATGTAGTTATTCAAGATCACTTTAAAACATCTAAATTCAAAGGCCAGTATTGTTCAATGCAGTTGCCAGATGGAATACCTCTCAGCACATATAGGAAATTTGTGCACCCACAAGGATACATAAGCAGCTAAACCATGGTGCTGGGGAGCAGGCCAAGGGCTGGCTCTCCCAGGAAGGTGCTGTGGTGGTTGCAGAGTCCCCAGTGCAACCCCCATTTCCTTGGGAACCAGCTTGGAAAATTCTCTAGGTGCACAACCTTAATGTTTCTCCTGCTGGAAGCTGAAGTGTTCATTTTATGCATTGACTAATTTATGAGGTTAGCGAGAAATTCTTCATAAAATAAATTCTAGAAAAGAGAGAGAACCTGAAAATGAATTCCCTCTGCACAACATGTGTGTATGGTCCCATTAGCAGTCGCACAGTGGGCAATCGATTAGGGAGGGAAAAATGGCTTTTTTTATGGTAATGGATTTTGAGCCTCCTGGTGATAATTTATTTACTAGAAATTTTGCAGAGCTGGCGAGCACGCTGATGAAAACCCTCTGAACACGTTCACTTAAAAAGAGGGGGAAAAAGTGTCTTGGTTTATTTTTGAAAAATACTGTTATTAAATCATTGGAAACATATTGATAAAATATGCCTGAAAGCTATAGTCCTGTAATTTATAATACAAACTACATTGCTATTGACAAATGGCAATTTTATCATGCAATTAACTTTAATAATTTGAATTTCTTCTGTTTTTTTCTTCTTAAAGAAAACTCTTGAAAGACATTCAGTAATGCTGTGCTGGGCTAGTCAGCTGTGTGTTCACACCCCCTTTGTATTTCTTTGTATAGCATTATTCTACCCATCTACAGACCAAAGTGTAAAACCACAGTCTTGTCACCTGGCATCCAACCCCTGGAGCATCCTCAGATCAAAGGGACTTCTGTACCTAAAATACCCTTGATATGGGAAGGGAGAATGGCAGCTTAACCCAGTTCAAAGAATGTGAACTTCAGTATCAGAATGACACGTGTTTCTATTTCACTTCCATCACTTACTGGCTCTGTGGCACTGTGTAAATACAATTTCTTCTCTGAACCTCAGCTCCTTTACTTGTAAAATGCAGGAAAGTAACACCTACTTTAGAAAATGTGTGGTAACACACATGAGCCATATGCTTAAGTTTATAGTTCATATACATTCAGCCCATGTCCTACAACCCCCTTCAAACAATGGGCATTCCAGGAGCTGGCATCTCTTTCTATTTTCCTTTGGAGGAACCTCTATTTTTGACTCTATTCAGAATTTAGGAGTGCTCACTAGCTATTATATATCCATTTCTTTATACACATATGAATAATTTACTCCCTGACTTGGGAAGCACATAAATACTGGGCAGTGGAAAGAAATAAATTAGAAATAAGTTATTCATAAAGGCTCTTTTCTGGTTGGCTTTGTTAATATCTGGCTATGAAACTGCTATAGTAATAGAGCAGGAAAAGAGCAAAAGGATGACAAAGGCTCCTGACTTTGCATCCAGGGATTTTATGCAAATGATATTAGAGCCTATCAAAAATATAATATAGGACAGAAAAAATATTTATAGAATGTATTGAAGAGATAAGAGAAGCATAAGATATGGAACTAACCATATATCCTCAAAATATATAAACAAGTGACTGAACCAAGAGGAGGAATACATAAATCAACTATTTATTCAGCAATTTAAGCCATACCCCCCATAAATCAACAAAATGAGCAGACAAAAAAAGAAGAAAGGTATGATATAGATATTAAGAACGTGATTTAAATAGTTTTATTTGATAGACAAATATAGAAATTTACCTCTTATAACCACTGAACATGTATTCTAATCCTACACATAAAGATCATTCATGGTAATTGATTACATACTAACCAAACAGAGAAAGCATAAATTCCAAAGATTCATCATCATTCAGCAATATTCTCTGACAAAAGCATAAGAAAACAATAACCTTTTCGTAAAAGGAGAGCTAAGCTACCACAGTTTTCCTGGAAATTACAAAAAAAAAAAAAAAAAAGACAACACAATAAAACAAAACAACCCCCCACACTATTTCAAAACAACTTTTTGGCTAAAGAGAAAATCTTAACACAAATTAGAAAACATTTAAGTAGATTTTAAAAAGTGGGTTTAAATATGTGTAGGTATAGATAACTTGTAACATAAAGAATAACTTCAAGCTTTAAGTGCTTTAATCTGAGAATATATATATATATATATATATATATATATATATATATATATATATTAACTATGTATGATGTTGGGGAATACTAGACTTACCGGGGGAACACTCTGTATATTATATAAATGTCTAACCACTATACAATACACCTGAAACTAATATAATATTGTCAACTGTAATTGAAAGAAAATTAATACAAAGAAAACAAAAAAAACCTTAGGTCCAAGTGATTTTATAGAAGACTTCAGCTAACATTTCAAGAAATAGATAATTCTTATATTTAGCACATTACTTTACAAAATGGAGAAAAGGTTACTTGTCTTCTTAAAATTTAAAATATTTAATTGAATCAGACAGTATCGATCCCCCAAATTAAAGATATAGCTGTATAAAAGGGGGGAGGGAAATCACATAGATAGCTCAACAGATGATAAAAACCTACTGGCAAATAAGAACTGTAATCTTAAATCTAAGTTAAAAATTAGAAAAGGGGAATAGAAAATTTAGCATAAAGAACACTGTATTGCAAAATTTTTTTGCTGAATACAGAAAGTAAGGCCAAATTTGACAGAGAAAAGCGAAAAGGAAAATTTTTCTATCAGGTAATGAAACAGACTTAAACAAAAGACAGTACTGGGTGACCAAGTGGATGGCAGTGAGGAAGAGAGTGTGAGTGTGTGAGAGGGCAAAAGGGGAGTGCATGCACATGTGGGGCGTGTGTGTTTGTGTGTGTGTGTGTGACAATTATATTCTGTAGGACTCCTGGGGCTGGGGGACCAGGCTCACCTAGCGGGGCAGCCTCTGATACTGCTGCAATCTCTCCCAGAGTCGCCAGCCCTACTGCAGAGACCATGCCGTCTTGAAGGCGAGAGCGCTGTGACTAGGAACCCATCCTCACCTCCACTGGGGGACACTTAGGACACAACCTGGGATGCTACAGCCACACTGGCCAGGGACCTGATGCTTTGGCTGCAAACCCAGGAACACTGAGACTCCAGCCTCCCAGCCATGGGCTCCTAAAAAGATTGGCCAAGGGGCAATGGGGGTGGGGAGGGTGAGACAAAATGGTGGCCAAATAGGCGAACCTACCCTGCTCCTTCTCAGGGAGCAGTTAGAAGAAACAGCTGAATCGAATAACATCCACACAAAATTTGTGAATTAAACACAGCTGGTGAGACAATCTGTGGCCAGGAAGGACTGAGGATGCCTGGAGAATGGTAGGATCAGGTACCTGAACTGGAAAGAGAGAGGCATGCAATAGGGAGCAGTGGTTCTCAACCTTCTGGTCCTTTAAATACAGTTCCTCATGTGTGACCCAACCATAAGATTATTTTTGTTGCTACTTCATAACTGTAATGTTGCTACTGTTATAAATTGTAATGTAAATATCTGATATGCAGGATGGTCTTAGGTGACCCCTGTGAAAGGGTCGTTTGACTGCCAAAGGGGTCTCCACCCACAGGTTGAGAACCACTGGACTAGAGAGTCAGAAGGAAAGTGCACCTTGGAGACACAAATAGCAAACACTCCACTGTGGAAGGGAGTCTGCAGGGCTTCTGGCAGCCAGGGACTCTAGATCTAAGTCCACAGCCAAGGAAGGCTGTGCCTAGAAAGGCAGCCTGAAGTTCTGCACAGCAAAAGAAACCATCAATGAAACAATAAGAAAGCCCACTGTATAGGAGAATGTATTTGCTAATGCTATTTCATAGAAGGGTTTAATCTCCAAAGTTTACAGGGCACTTAACAAGAGGAAGATAAACAATCCAATCAAAAATGAGCATAGGCCCTGATCTGTTTGGCTCAGTGGGTAGAGGGTCAGCCTGTGGATTGAAGCGTCTCAGGTTCGAGTCTGGTCAAGGTCATGTACCTTGGCTGTGGGCACATCTCCAGTGGGGGCTGTGCAGGAGGCAGCTGATCGATGTTTCTCTCTCATCGATGTTTCTAACTCTCTATCCCTCTCCCTTCCTCTCTGTAAAAAATCAATAAAATATATTTTAAAAATGAGCAAAGGATCTAGTCACTTTTCGAAAAAGGACATACACAAGGCCAAGAGACATATGAAAACATGCTCAAAGTCCTTAATCATCAGAGAGATGCAAATCAAAACAACGATGAGGTATCATCTCACACCTCATTTTGTTGATTTGTTGATGATAGCCACATCTCAGAATGGCTATCATCAACAAATCAACAAACAACAAGTGCTGAAGAGGGTGCGGAGAAAAAGGAACCCTGGTGCACTGCTGGTGGGAATGCAGACTGGTGCAGCCACTGTGGAGAACAGTATGGAGTTTCCTCAAAAAGTTAAAAATGGATCTCCCATTTGACCCAGTGATCCCATTTCTAAGAATATATCCCAAGAAGCCTGAAACACCCATCAGAAAGGATATATGCACCCCTATATTTATAGCAGCACAAATTACAATAGCTAAGATTTGGAAACAACCTAAGTGCTCATCAGCAGATGAGTGGATTTAAAAAGAGTGGTACATCTACACAATGGAATACTATGCTGCTATAAAAATAGAAGGAACTTTTATCATTTGCAACAGCATGAATGGACCTGGAGAGCATTATGCTAAGCAAAATAAGCCAGTCGGAGAAATAAATATCACCTGATCTCACTCATATGTGGGATATTATGAACACCATAAACTGATGAACAAAAATAGATCCAGAGACAAGATAACACTGAACAGAGCATCTAACCTCAGAGAGAAGGTAGGGGCAGGGTAGAAATCGACCAAAGGACTTGTATGCATGCATATTAGCATAACCAATGGACATAGACACTGGGGTGGTGGAGGCTTGTCCCTGGGGGTTTGGGTGGCTGGTGGAGGGTGGGCAGGGATTCAATTGGGGAAAAAGGAGACATATGTAATACTTTAAATAATAATAATAATAATAATAATAATAATAATAATAAAGTACTGTACTCATGAAGAAACAGAGATAGATGTCATGTCTCTGGAACAAAAATAAAGGTTCAGAAGCATGGGAATTTTTAATTATTATAAAGATATATGTCAATGGAAAAATGACTAATTTTTAGTAGATGGTATTTTAGATTTTTAAAAAAACATATACTCTTATTGATTTCAGACAGGAAGGGAGAGGAAGAGAGAAACATCAGTGATGAGAAAGAATCATTGATTGGGTGCCTCCTGCATGCCCCTCACTGATGAGCCCACAACCTGATCATGTGCCTTGACCAGGAATGGAACTGGGACCTCCTCGTTCATAGGTTGATGCTCAACCACTGAGCCATGCTGGCAGACTAGCTGGTATTTTAAAAAGTGATTCACAATTTTGGAGAAAAAGAAACGGGGATCCCTTCTCCATATCATATTGAAATAAGATCCAAAATTAGTTAAAATCCTAAATATAAAAGGTAAAAATATTAAAGCTAAAAGAAGAAAATGGAGAGGAGTAGCTTGTGTTTTCAGAATGGAGGAAAACTTCCTAAATAAGATCCAACAAGTAAAAACTGATTTTGAATACAACAAAAAAATTTAAACTTTCATTTAACAGAGTATACCTTTGGTATAATTAACAGAGGAAAGTGTGGGAGGAGACAGTAATTCTATATAAAATGATATAACATTAATATTTTGGGTACCCAAGGAATCCTTTAAAGTCAACAAAGAGAAGGACAGAAAGCCCATAAAACAAATGGATAGGGAATAAATCCGAAATGGTTATAACCATTTGAAAGCATATTTAAATCCTACAGTAATGAGAAAATAAAAACTAAAACCTTGAGCCATCAATTGACACTTATGAAATTGGTGATTGGCGACATTTAAATTTGAATGATTCTAAGTGTTGCACAGGAAGTGATAAATAGGGAATCTCAAGCATTGATGGTGAGAATCTAAACTATTAGGAATGGAGAACAACTTGGCAATACCTAGAGCCATTAAACATAAAGCTCCTGATACCACAAGTCCTAGGTACATGTTTAGAGAAACTCTTCACAAATCTAGGAAGTGATTTGAATAAGAATATTTACCTCAGTATTGCTTATGCTAGTATAAAATTGAAGTCCGTGTATCTGTTCATCAATATGAGAACAGAGAAGAAAATTGCATTGGAGTAATCCAGTAGACTGTTATGCAGTTATTAGAAAAAAAATAAGTTAAATGTAAATACAATGTAATAAATAGATTAATAATACTGTACTCAGAGAAAAAAATAAGAGAGACTTTTTAGCATAATGTCATTTATGAATCATGACCCACAAAACAGCAAAGAATACCAGTACACAGTTAACATATTAGTATGGGTGATTATGTCTGGGTAGGAATAAGGGAAATGCATGAGCGGAAAAATAAGAGAGAGATCATGCACAGGTCAAGGTTGAAAGTGGGCCACAAGATGAGTTATATGTTTAATTCAATATTCTGTTCCCATTTTTAAAGAAGTCTTAAACAGACACACATACACACACAAAACCACACAAAGCTATAGTGTGAGTATGCTCCTAGACAAAGCACTCATAGTCAAGTAATTAAACTTAAAGCTTCCCTGATTTCTCCAAAATGCTGACTCTTAACTTAAACAAAACTTAAACTTTATCTTTGTCAGTGTGAACTTACAGCCTCCAAGATAAAAACTATAAATGAGTAACCATATTCACTGAAAAAGAATGTAAGTCTTAGTAATCAATCATAATAAAAATCTATTTACTCATTCATGCTTTATAAACTGAGCTGTAACTGTTGAGAGTCTACATTTTTAACACTTTTAACTGGAAGTCTCTGTGTTCTTGCATAATTTGTTTCTAGTTCAATAAACTATTCATATCAAGTGGAGCTTTCTGAATTTTCTCGTGGTAGAAGAAGGAAAAGGATAAGAGGAAGAGATAAAGGGAGGAAGGAATGATAAAATAAGGAAAGAAATTAAAGACATATTTGGCAGTGATGTAAAAGGAGCTCAAATACAATTAGACAAATGTAAGCTTTTTGTATATTAGTGTAGTGTGAGGGTTAAAGATATAAGGCCCAAGCTTGGCTCAACAAACTCAAGATTTCTAACTAATGTTACCATGATCAGATGAGAGTTTCTGGAATCTAGAATGGCCCATCCATCTCTAATTCCCAGAGGCTCTGTGTATAATATACAGACACACCTTGGAGATATTGTGGGTTCAGTTCCAGACCACCACAATAAAGTGAATATCTTCATAAAGCAAATTGTAATAATCTTGCCTTCAATTTATAAACACCTACACACACACACACACACACACACGATATCAGTGAAGCACAATAAAGTGAGATATGATAAAATGAGGTATGCCTGTAGGTTATCCTTCCAAGTGTTTAGGCCTCAGAGCCCTTCTCAAGTCTTATAAGGAGACAAAAACACAGCCACGTATCTTCACTGCCCCACTGGAAGCAGATGCTCAGAAGAATTCTTCAACTACTAAATATAAATTGTTCTGTTATTCCTAATTCTGACTCTGCCCCAGAGTTATCTGAAGAGAGTATGCAAACTACACACATGGAAATCCATTATCAGCTCTATTGAGGGAGAATATCCAGT
The DNA here is from genome assembly GCA_004026665.1 of Murina feae. Classification (NCBI taxonomy): domain Eukaryota; kingdom Metazoa; phylum Chordata; class Mammalia; order Chiroptera; family Vespertilionidae; genus Murina; species Murina feae. The sequence goes on from PVJC01001743.1 coordinate 69,065, forward strand.
GATGGGGACTATGCATTTGTCTTCTGTAAGTTCTTCCAGCCATCATAATATGTTCAGACCTGAATCAATGTAACTGGCTATTGAAAATCACCCATCTGTTTTACTTTCCATTCAGTGTAAAGAATCCTCCCATTAGCTGTCCAGTTATTGGTAGAGAGATTTAAGCAACAATGGAAAAATAAAATGCCCATAGTTTGAGAAGAGGGTGCAATCTTATATTCTTGCAAAATATACTTTCTTCAAGCTCTTCCATGATTAGTTAGCCAGTAACAAAAATTCACTAACTTCAGTTCTCTTTTGAGGCAAGAGTGAGGTAGTTTTGCTGAAGTATACCCAACGTTGTGTTAATCACAAGTATAACAAACAGCCATTAGTGACCATCCCTTTGGAAGATCTGGATATAAGGTAATAGGTTTGCTTCTTGTCCTTAGCCTGCTAATGACATTTGTCTAATATGGATATTGGTTCCTTTAAAAGACATCAATAATAGACTTTGAATAATTAAAATGCACATAAAAAATGAAACTTATTTTGACAGATTTACTCAAATTATATGCAAATGCTATGCATATTTAATGCAAATATACATGTAGTACTCTTAACTATTTCCTATGCTTCACTGTGCTCCTTAGTAAAATGCTAATGGCTCATCTTCCTTATTGTATTCAGAAATTAATTGCTAATGTAACTTGTGGGTTTCACACAATGGCTAAATAAAACCAATGAAAAAAGTTCCCTGACCTTGAGAATATGAAATTGTAGTTGTAGAAATAATACATGCCCCAAACCACTCAAACAGGCTCAGAATTATTTATCTTGCTTAATGGCACCATTCATAGACCTCTGAGGACCAAGAGGAAAAGCTACACATTTTTCTGGACTCCTTTCTCTCCTCATGTGCATGTCCATAAGTCACCCAGCACCAGTTATCTTTCAAATCCACTCCCTTTTCCCTCGTCCAAGACTTCATTCTTAGTTCAGCTGGGTTGGAAAGAATGGGATAGCTATGAGAATATCTCACTGGTTTCTCTGCTCTCACCTTAACCCATGCTCTATTTCTGCTACCGGAACAATCTTGGCAAAAGCCATGCTTAGAGTCCTTTAATGATTTTCTAAATCAAGCATGTCAAACTCAAAGGCTAACACAGGCCAAATAAACAAGGTTTAAGTTTATGTGTGCCACAAAATAGCAAAAGCTTCAATTTTCATAGAAACATAGGTTTCTTTTGAATAGTATTCTACATAATAAAAAGATAATATGCAAATTGACCATAACAGCAGAACCACTGGGAATGACTGGTTACTATGACACACACTGACCACCAGGGGGCAGACACTCAGTGCAGGAGATGTCTCCTGGTGGTCAGTGCACTCCCACAGGGAGAGCTCTGCTCAGCCACAAGCCAGGTTGATGGCTGACAGTACAGTGGTGGAGGTGGGAACCTCTCCCACCTCCTCAGCAGCACTAAGGATGTCCGACTGAAGCTTAGGCCTGCTCCCTGCTGGCAAGTGGCCAACCACCAAGGGCTCCCAGGCTGCCAGAGGGGTGTCTGACTGCCAGCTTAGGCCCAATCCTCTGGGGAGCCAGCAGGTGGACATCCCCCGAGGGATCCCAGACTGCGAGAGGGCACAGGCCATGCTGAGGGACCCTCCAAGTGCACAAATTTTTGTGCACTGGGCCTCTAGTAGTATAATAAAAAGAACAAGAGCCATGATAAAATTAATGTTTTCTTCCTGATACTTGGTGTCTCTTCTCTGCTACTACCTTTCCTACTTTGGGGGAAATCTTATTCACAGTGATTACTTTTAAAACTGACCCAAGGTGAATGCCAGTAATTCTGGATCTGACAGGAGACTTATTTCCTTTCATAATTATAAATAACTGCTCACATCATTATATAGGCTGGGCCTCAAAAATATTCATCGTGGGCTGCATGTAACCCATGTGCCGTGAGTTTGACATGCTTGTTCTAAATAATGCCCCAAATTCTTTGCATAACATTTATGCTTTTTATAATTGTTGCCTAATTGGCTCTTTTGTCAGTTTATAAGTTGAAACCTGTTCTCAAATCAAAAGCAAAGAACTGCAGTCCCTTTATACAACAACAATTAAGTTTCTATTAATGATAATACTTCTACCTATAATGGCTTCCCCTGAAATATTCTCTCTTCCTCTCATCTGCGTGGTGAACTCATGTTCATTCTACAGAACTCAGCTCAAATGATCACTCTTCCCCAATATCAAGTCATTTTCCTAGGTTTGATATAAATGAGCTGGCTCTTTATATTTCCAAAGTATTCCAAGAATATCTCATATCACTTTTCTTTAGTTGCAATGCAGATAAAAAGAAAATCATATATAACTCTAATAATATGTACCTTACTTTATGTATGTCCCTTTCTTTAGTAACAAGCCCATCTAATCTTCACATCCTACTAAAATAATGTAGAGAGCTAGTTTAAGCCACACCTGTGCCCCCAATACCCCAGAGTAACAAACTCTCAGTCACTTCCCTATTATTCTGTAACTCCTAATGTTTGGTACTATGGGACAAGAGAGAACATAGTCTGCAGTTCCTTTCTAAGCCTCGCACCTTGAACTAAAATCTGCCAGCACCACATCGCTATTGCTGCCACCACGACCACTATTACTGTTCCTGAAGATTTTTATCATAGAAAGCCAGTGTGGCTGAAGAAATCGTTTTCTATTCCTTGGGTGAGGTGAGGGCTGAGGCAGGGAATATTTACTTCTTCTGGACCCCTTTTAGACTATATAGGCTTTTTTCCCTCCTGATCTCTTAGTACCTAGCAGCAAGTCTAGGGGCATTTAGTGGATGATGGATGGATGGATGGGTAGATGGGTGGATGGATAGATGGATGGATATTTATCAAATATAAAATAAATAGGGAATAGTCCAAGATCCATGTCAAGAGGTGTTTTTTGTTTGTTTTGTTGTTTTTTTTTTGTTTTTGTGTGTGTGTGTTTTGCCTATTATGCTGGTGTGATTAGACTACTAATACAATTAATTAAAGGAAAGAATCTCTGTGGCAGATACTTCTGAGAGTAAGTGAGATTTGAGGTGGATCTTACCAATAATAGAATTTAAATTGGCAGAAAATTCTAAAGAAAACATTCAGGCTAAATATATAAATGGATGCAATATTGTGAAGGGCAAAGACCACACTGAGTATCACAAAGAATACACAGGATTAAGTAAAACTACCAGTAAGTGTCTTGACTGCTGGGTTGAGGGATCCCATTGTTCTGGAATTGGTGGCCTATGTAAGAAAATGGGGTAATGATGTCAGTGTTGGAGGACGTATTACATAAATCTCATATTTTATTTCTGAAACCAGAGGAGAATGAACCACCCTGAATATAATCTAATAAAAGAGTAATATGCAAATTAACTCTCACTCCAAGACAACTAAACCACGCCCACCATCCAAGCCACTCCCACCAGCCAATCAGAGCAGCTGTATACATATTAACCCAGTCAAGATGGTGGCCGGAAGCCATGGAGCTAGAGAAAACAGTAGGCTTCCATTGCACCAGGAGTAAACTGCCTGTGTAGGCTGGCTGGGCCTCTGCTCAAGGCAACAATATTTCAATTATAGAAGCCATGGAGATGAAGCAAACAGGAGGCTTCATTGCCTGTCTACACCTGAGCTCAAGGTAACAAAGTTTCAATTCTATAAGATAAATAAACCCCAGAAACCTGATTCCAGCCAGCCTTGCTGGGACCTTGGATCAATGGGAGCTGTGGGGAGCCTGAAAACAGCCCTCAGCCCTCACCCAGGCCGGCCAGGGACCCCAGTAGGGACCAGAACCCTGAACGGGCTGTGAGCAGCCTGAAAATGGCCCTCAGCCCCTCACTCAAGCTGGCCAGGCATGCCAGCAGGTGGACATACCCCGAGGGGTCCCAGACTGCAAGAGGGCACAGGCCAGGCTGAGGGGACCCCCCCGCCGAGTGCACAAATTTTTGTGCACCAGGCCCCTAGTCTATTATATAAGCAGAGAATTGTGCCTTCAATTCATCATATTGAATACACTACTAGATATCCCAAAGGTATTGAAAAGCATTTTTTGAGTTCTGTGTACTAGGGTCCCTTTATTGATAACTGAAATATGAACACTGTGAGTACATAATGATTGTTGTTTAACATACAGCAAGAGCAACTCTGTACAATAGGGAAGAGTAGAAACTGAAGGTGACCTAATAAATTGAATCTGCAAGAAAATATAGAAAAGTGAAATAAAATTTCCCAATAGGGATTGGTAGATTAACATTTCAAAGCCAAATATCATAAACATCATTAAATTTTAAATGACCATAAATGATTTCCTTGATTTTACGTTTCATTTGAAGAAAAAGTACCTTGAATTGTCCCCTAATACTATAAGTGAGCCCTTGTTTACAAATAATTTACAAAAAGCCATCGTTAATTGAATTACTTAAATATCTCATAGGAAAACTGTTTGTTTTTTTTTTTTGTTTGTTTTTTGAAGTAATGGCCTTCCAAAGTACTAATACCAAGCAGGATGTGAACAGAAATGCAATTAAGAATAGGAATTATGCCTTATTTTAGTTCTTGGTACTTATTAAGCAAAGAATGAATGTTTGCTACATGAATAAATGGACAGATCAGTAATAAGAGGACAACTGGAATTTAAACAGACCATGGGAGAAACTTAAAACTTAATATGATTTAAGCTACTAATTGTCAGCTTAAATCTAAAAATATATGGAATAAACCTATCTATGAAATGTGAATGAAGAGTCTATTTAATGCAATTAATTATAATTATAAAGAATGATCAAATGGTCCAGAAGGAACAGAAATAAGGAAAAGAAAATTCCTTCTTCAATTCAGTTATTGATAGTTTTCTAGGTCACTATACTTCAAATAAAACAAATTACTTTGGGATTTTCCTACTTTATTCATCACGGAAAGATATGCTAACTGTCCATGACAAACATCTACTGCACATCCATTTCCATTTTGCGATTTAGACCACGTCTTTGTAGAAAAATAAAAGCAAAATAAAATATGCAGAGAACATCCTTATCCCTTTAGGCTCAGGATGAGTTGAGCATTTCTGAAAATATTATGCAAATTTGAAAATGTTTTCTGTGCTATAGGCCATTTAGCTTGGGCTTTCAACACCTTGAATCTTGGATAGTTGAATCAGATTTATTTTCACTAGATGCCAAGAAAGTGTGCAGCTAATTCTATCAGGGACATTCTCTACTCACCCACCCCACTGACTGCTCAAATTTTCAATTTTAGTTATAAAATAATATTATGAAGTGTTGTTCTGGACACTGTATTAAACCCTCTACTGAAGAGCACACTGGGTTGTGGTATATAGATAATTTATTAATTTCACTTATTTCCACAATCAATTCTGGTGGCTACAGCCCAATTCATCATTTTGTGATATGTATTGATTGGTAAGGTTAGAGAGACATCATTCATTTTTTAAAAGTAGGCAGGTCCACAGGCTCCCTATTGGTCTGTATAAACTATGAATATGACAATCTCCCCAGAATAAATGATTTTTGAATTTACTTCATCAGATTGTCTAATTATCATTCAGGTTCACTAAGCTACCTCATTCTTCCATAGAACTATGATCTTGCAGGACATACATACATCTTTCCTAAATCAAGAGTAAATGTTTCCCATCTTAACATACTATTGCTTCTTTGGTACAAGAAAATAAGCACTAGTATTCATAATGTATTGGAGAGAGGAAGTTAGTGATTTGATTGTCATGTATTCCTTATTAACCAAGAACTAGACAAAAGGTCTCACCCTTAAGTCCCTCACACTTAGCAGAGTCACCTGCATCCTCCATGGTGTCTACTATGTCCCTGTTTTTGCAGGACAGTTTGGACGCAATAAGAACTAATTTGAAGATTTCTCATCTGGGACAGCTCTGCATAAATTTAGAATCTCAAAACTGAAGAGTTACAGATTGGTTTCTGTCATGCCAGGGAGAACTGTTCTATGATACTGGTGGAGAACCTCTTTATTTTTCCCTTAGGTGCAACTGTTCTAAAATCAGAACTAATATCAGCCCTCAAATCACTCCATCAGAAGTATCTTTGTTTATAAGATCCAGGAGAATATCACTTCACTGTGAGAAACTTCCCTTGAGCCCATTAGTATGTAACGACTTTTCTTCTGCACATTTCTTACAGTCAAAATACTGTCATGACCTTCTAAAAAGAAAAAATAATAATAAAGTATTTTGCTTTGCCCTTTATAAAATTCTTTCTAGGGAGACAAATTTATTGCAGATTACAATTACTTTATCATATTGTTACATTTTTTAAAAGAAAACTACTTACTCTAAATCACATCTAGTAAAGAGTACTTAATACAATTAATCATTTGTCTGTCGCCAAGAGTTATTTATTTAAAACTAGAATTTGCTGAAAAGCATCACATCATTTTTTACTTGTGCCACAGAAAGTAATTGTGTAATTAGTAACTGGGTTGCAGAAGCATGTTTTTCACATAATGCTGATAACCTAGGTCTAAATTGCCTTTTCCATGCAGGATCCAAAGGCACTTTATAAATCATCATATTTAAGTCTCTACTCACACCTGCTCACACCCACACATAGCTGCAAATAGGATATATTTAAAGAGGCCATTTAATACTAGGATAACTACTGCAAAGAATTCTCCATTGGGGTAAAATGCAGCAAAGTTTTAACAGATGCTCAGGAACAATAGACACCAGTTGAGGTAAAAAGAAATAATGTCATCTCCAATTAAAACGACAGGAAAGATTTACAGGGAGAAAAGCAATTACTCACTTGGACTTTGGCCAGGATACCAGAGCTAATAGCCTTCGCAATGGGAAAACTTTTTCTAAAGCTATATTAGAACTCTACCTTAATATCTCAGCAAAAACTGAGTTTTCAGAGAAGAATAGACAAATAGAAATGCTCTCCATCAGCACAGCAGTTTTATTTATAGTCTAACCATTCCTCCCCAAAACAGGAAATGCTTCCAGAGGTTAAGAATTGGAGGGATCAGCCCTAGCCAGATTTTTTAAGTGCGTTGGTTCATGAACAGAAGGTTCTCAGGTTCAATACTCTGTCAAGGGCATGTACCTTGGGTGTAGGCTTGTTCCCTAGCCAGGATCAGGGTGTATGCAGGAAATAACCAATAAATGTGTCTCTCTCACATTGATGTTTCTCTCTCTCTCTCTCTCTCTCTCTCTCTCTCTCTCTCTCTCTCTCTCTCTTCTCTCTCTCTTTGTCTGTCTCTCTCTCCCTCCTCATATTCTCTCTAAAAATCAATGGAATAATATCCTTGGGTGAGGACTAAAAAAAGAAAAGAATGAGAGAGATTAGAAAGATTAGAAAATGAGCAATGAAGTTAAAAGATAGAACAAGAAAAGGAGGCTACAATTATTAAGATAGAATTGCTAGGATAGAAGTTGCAGGAAAATGGTTGATAATGAATTAAACTAATCAAATACTAATCAAATATCCTTTTGTTTTCCAATCCTGTTTTCCAATCCCCATTTCAAACATTATTGTAAAGATGGCCTCCTAGCAAGTTAACTATGAAGATAATAATGACATACTTGGCAAGGACCTCAGAAATTATTCCTGGTTTGTTGAAGGGGAAACTAAGGCCAGGAGAATGGAGGCAAGTGCCCAAGGTCACACATCTTATATAATAAAAGGTTAATATGAAAATAGACCAAACATCAGAACAACCAAACCAAAAAACCTGTCTCTATGATATGCACTGACCATCAGGGGGCACGCACAGAGCATGGCAAGCATCACAGCAGGTGGCAGAGCACAGAACATGATAGGTGTTGGCTGCAGCAGGATGGTGGAGCAGGTGAGCAGGAGCACCAGACCAAGGCGGGGCACTGGTCACTGTCATCGGGGTGAGCCTCTGGTGGTTACTGAAAATTCTTTGCTTCTGTGAGCTGCAGTCCCGCCCAGTGCTCACACCTGCTGCTGGAGCCCCGGCGCCAGCCCTGATAGCTTGGCACCATCAGCAGGTATGAGCAGCAGCTGCTGGCCTTGATTGCCCCTCAGGGCTTCTCCACCTTCCCCTGCTCTCGAGGGGTGATCTGGGCCAGCAGCCGCCTCTCGCACCTGCTGCCAGTGAAAGCCCCACTTGTACCTGCTGCTGGCACTGGCCCTGCTCGCACCTGCATCCTGAGCTGGAGCCACCACTCCACTTGCTGCCTGTGCCCGGCTGCTGCCCCAATCACCCCTCAGGAGCAGGGATAAATGGAGAAGCCCTTGGGGCAATTAGGGCCAGCAGTCACTGCTCACACCTGCTGATGGTGTCAGCCCATTCACACCCTCTGCTGGTGCCAGCCCCAATCGCTTCACCCCCTCAGCGGGTGCTAGCAGGGCTGGTGCTGTCAGCACATGGGAGTGGCAATGGGAGCAGGGCTGCTGGAAGGCAGGGAACCAGGGGCTATGGTGGAAGAGGCCTATTGGGGGCGTGGAGGATAGGCTGAGACCTGCCCCTGTGCCCATCACAGCCTCATAGGCCATAGTTCCTTTTCAAGGCGCACAAATTTGTGCACTGGGCCCCTAGTAGATTAGATAATTCCACCATGCACTCATAAATACATTCCTATTTGGAAAATTACATGATTATGACTAAGGTCCTTACATGCTTCAGGTAATTCTAACCTTTATCAAATGTCCACAATTGTTTAGCCCAGTAGGGCAGAAGCCAGGGAAATTTGTGTGCAAGTGTTCATATGGCTGAAATGTAATCACCTTTCTACCTTAGTATTTGTAGGATCAAAAACTACTTTCCAGTCCTTTGACTAACAGATGGTGGGGAGAGCATGAAAGCACAAAGTGACATGAGGAATAAATTGGAGAGAAACATTCATAATAACTATGATTAGAAGAATTGAGCACAGTCCGTAGGAAAATGCATGCCTGCCAAATCCAATTCCACTTTTATTTCAACCTCCTCTTCCACCTCCCTGACTATAACACTCGGGGTCCTTAAACACTGACTTGGAATTAAAATGGATTGTTTGCAGCTGCTCACATGCAGGCTTATTGGGTTGGCCCCGCCCAGTGTTTACATGTGGCTTCCCTTCCCAGTCTTAGTTCTTGACGGGGAAGTCCATTTGAGAAACAGCAGGACAGCAAACTGAACAGAATGCATTTTATGAGTCAGCTTGATCCTCATCCATAGGCTGAGAGTTCATAGCGTTAAGCCATTAGCCCCATTGCCTGGTTTTTAAAGAACTTCCTATCTTTGGTTATCCCCCTAACAGGGGTAGCTGCAGGATTTAGGCCTTTTGCTTCTTCTATTTAGTTTTTGCCAAGTTCTTCCTTACTTCTGCCCACCTTCTGTAAATTCTTTGATGGTTGAGTAGAATTTAGAGCCAAATAGGAATAAAATACGGCATGAAACCTGATTGTAGCAGCGACTAGTAATTTTCAAAACCTTGTTCTTAAGCAAGTGAGAATGAAATTGTTCTTGCATTAGCCAAGTGCAGCCAATGGGAGAATCATGAGATTAGCTTGGACTATGGTAAGCACATGTACACCATGGGGCCTCAGCTAATGCTGATCGAAAGGGGGAAAGGCCGGCTGCTGTGTAGGGGTTCCATTTTTTTCTAAAGCTGAGAGGCCTAACTGGTACTTCACTTAGCAGGTTCCCCCAGCAGGTGAGTGTATGATTGTTATATCTCTTGTTGAAAGTTAAAAATGATTTTGCCTCCAGCTAGAAAAACAAATGGGCATTAGTAAAATAAATGTTAAGCTCTCCTTTACAGATGCCTCACAGTGAAATGACAACTGGACAAGAGTACTGATATTGTTGCAAATAAGAGTAAGCATTACCATTGCTCTACTTATAAAATTTTATTCTAGGATGGGTTTGACATTTCCCTCAACTTGCTCAGTAAAACGGAGGAAAAACATGCCAAGTTTTAATTTCTAGTTCTTAATTGTGGCGCTAATAGCCACATATTTGGATGCTAATAAAGTCTTTTTACTTTGACAACTTTTCCAGTGCATTCTTATATGAATGGCAATCATTCCATTTGCAATCAATTATAGTCATCAGTACAGCTGGATGATGTGCTCAGGCTATACAGGACCCAACCATTTTGTTTCAGGGCTTTAAATAATTTTCCAACAAGATCTAAGCCCATAGAAGAAAATATATTCTTAGCTCCCTAACATTAGCTTAAAAAAATAGAGAAAACCTCATTGAGATAAAATGTTTAAAATGCTGGTCATTCAAACACATATCATGGGAAAGCACAGTACTAGGCACAGGGGGCATAGCAACAACTAAAAGGAACAACTTGGTATCATCCCACAGAGATGGGGCTCAAGCCATCTGCTTCTACTGCCCTGTGAGCATGCCTCTGTCATAGGCACAGCCCTGCGACATTCCACTGTCTGTATGTCTTTCTTTCCCACTGGACTATGAGATCCTTCATAAGATCTTCATGAGCTTCCCATATGTTGATGCTCTGTGACAGTTTGTCTAAGATTGAAACATTTATAATGTCAGAAAGTAATATACTGCAATTCTAAATTATTTTTCAATCTAAGCTTTATGCTTACTTGAACTTCACCTTGCTTTAACCTGATATTTATTTTATATGCAATTCTTGATTCATTAGTTTCATGTACATGATGGTCTCTAATTCTTCAACATTTTGGAGTAATTTTTACTGTTATGTTACCATCATTAGTACATGAAAGAGCCTGTGAGGGTTCTTACCATTGTGTGGTAGATAAGAAGAGACAATTATATAGCTGAAACTAATACAAAATAATATTGAATGTAAACTGTACTTGAAAACAAATTAAATTAAGATGTCAAAAAAATGGAGATCATTTGGCTCTGAAAGACTTGGGCTTGAATTCTAACTGGTAGAGTTTGGTCAGATAATGTATCTCCTTAAACCTTAAATTCTTCATCAGTTCAGGATGAAGTACTTATATTATAGAGATGTGTGCTAATGAGATGAGATGATGGAGGTAGAAACTTTGATACAGTGGCACATAGACAAAGCTGTATAAATGTAAGAAACTAAAACATGTGAATAAGCTATAAAAGAGAGGAAAATGTAAAGTCCAAGCATATTCAAGGTCAAGACATATCTATTGAAAGAGCAAAAGATTTAGATGTAATTTGTGGGCATTCTAAAACTTATAACTAGGAAAGACAAAAAATATAGTATTCCTAAGTACAGTCCAGGGGGAGAAAAATAATTACTTATATTAATTAGGCATCTATGTGGCAAGCACTTTCTAGTGCTTCCCATGCATAAGTCATTTAATCTATATAATAGCCCTCTGAGATTGATCTCTTGCACATATTCTCATTTAGAGAAATGAAAACTAGTTAAAGGAGATAGTCCTCTCCAAAGTCTGGTCCACTTAAATGGTGGAGCAATTTTAATGTTGAATATATATATATATTCATATATACATATATATGTATCATACACGCACACATATAACATAATTTATATAATAAAAGGGTAATATGCAAATTGACCATAACAGCAGGATGACCAGGAATGACTAGTCACTATGACACACACTGACCACCAGGGGGCAGACGCTTAATGCTGGAGCTGCCCCTAGTGGTCAGTGCACTCCAACAGGGAGAGCTCTGCTCAGCCACAAGCCAGATTGACAACTTCCAGTACAGTGGTGGTGGTGGGAGCCTCTCCTGCCTCCTCAACAGTGCTAAGGATGTCCGACTGCAGCTTAGGCCTGCTCCCCACTGGCAGGTGGATATCACCAGAGGGGTCCCAGGCAGCGAGAGGGATGTCTGACTGCCAGCTTAGGCCCAATCCCCTGGGGAGTGCTCCTAAGCCAGCAGGTGGACATCCCTCTATGGTTCCTAGACTGCGAGAGGGCACAGACCGCCTGAGGAACTGCCCCGAGTGCACAAATTTTTGTGCACTCGAGCCTGTAGTAATATCTATATTAATAAAAGAGTAATGTGCCAATTAGATTGGATGTTCTTCCGGACATCCTTCTGGACAACCTTCTGGATGAAGCCAGGGCTGCAAGGGAAGCCTGGGTCCCAGGTGCCTGCTGGTGGCTGGAGGGAAGCTTGGTTTGCAGGTGCCAGAAGGAAGCCAGTGCCAGCAGCCAGGGGAAGGAAGGCCTATTCTTGCACAAATTTCATGCATTGGGCCTCTAGTATTTTTAATAAACACATAATGTCTATAGGTTCTGTTCTAGCCTTTTTTAGAAAAGTATTAATTCATTTAATACTTATAGTAATCCCATGATATAGGTTTATTATTATCCTAATTTTATAAGTGTGATAATTATAACTGGGACACAGGTAGATTAACTAGCTGTTCCAAGGTCACACAGCTAGTAAATGACAGAGCTGGACTCAAACCCAGGCAGTCTGGGTACATGAATGTTCTAGTCTCCAGTTAAAAGTCCAGTGCCATCAGCTAAGGACATCCCTACTGTAAAAGTAACTGGGGGTGGGAGGGAGATTACTCCACAAACTTCCAGGAGATTCTTTCCAGGGACAAGATTTCCCTGTGTATAAAAATCCTTTAATTGTTATAATCTGGTTGTGTTTTGTGTTTCTACATTGCTCTCGCTACAGACAGATTACATAAGTACTTTAATATTTTAATTCCTAAGACACAGGTACATTTCTCAGAGATAAACAGTAAATAGGCATTCTGGCTGTTTATTTCCTTCTCTTCTGAATTTGATTAATGTGAGACATCTCCTGGGAGATCATGTTTCTGAATCTGATGGACTTGTGGCCATATTATTAAAAGTAGTAAATTCCCTAAGGTAATACCAAACTATGAGGCCTTTAAGCATTTAATACCATTTCCCTTGTTATATTGTTCCTCTAATCTATATTAGCTATAAAAATGAAAATCTCTTTTCTTATTTGTATTGTTACTGCTAGAAGACTATTTAAAGGGAATGTTTTTTAAAAAAGATATTAAAAAAAGTTAACCTCGAGTTTGTTGGTTTGATTAATTTTGGGTGGATAAGTCAAAACCATTGGTCAGAACTGGTGTCTTGGATGGTTGACTGCATTTAATTGTGTACATTGTCTCTCCATCTAGGCATAGAGACTTAATCTCTCCATATCCAAGGATTTGTTTTGGAGCCAAACAACCTTTCACTAAACTCCAGAATAATCCTCTCTCTCTGAAGTCTGCTCTCCATCTGTGTTCTTAAGTTTAAAACTTTCCTGCTCCATCTGCTAAATTCAATGACTGTAACACCAAGCAGCAGGTAGAACCAATATGCTGGCTCAAATCTGAGTCCTGGAAATGAATCTGGCATCCCTGCTGCAGAGTCATCTGTGTTTGCTGATCTGCCCCCACTAAACTCCAGAGAATAAGAATGAGAATCACTGCAATGGACAAAGGGCAGGGGGGATTTTTCTAGTTAATTGGAAATGATAACAGCATAGAAGGCATCAGCCTTTTGCCTGCATAAGGACAGCTTTGTCACATAAAAAATAACAATGTCACACAACAGCTCCCAAGTTGAATGGGAAAGTACACAATTGTACACACATACACTCACCTCCACAACACGTTCCTCAGAATTCCAGCACAGAAACTTACCTTAAAGGACAAAATTCCCATCTGCCAAATTATTGATTAGAGTTATGGATATAGAGAATACAATCATAAATACATAGCAAAAAAAGTCAAGAGAATTATTTAAATATTATGGTACTGAAATTTCAGGTATTTATTAAGAAAACTAGGAGCCTGGTGCACAAAATTCAAGCACTGGGGTGGGGGGCAGACCCAGCCTGCCCCCTCTCACATACTGGGAGCCCTCAGGGGATGTCCTACTGATGGTTTAGGCCTGCTCACTGCTCCCCTTGGGGAGCAGGCCTAAGCCACAGTCTGGTCTCCCTTTGTGGGAGGCGACCAGGCTAATCAGGGGAAGCCACCAGCCCCATCACCCCGCTGCTTCAGCCTCTGCCAGTCACCACAGCCACCAAGGTGTTTTCATCAACACGAACTCCAGTCCCTCCACCATGAAAAAATGACAACTTTCTGTAGGCATTTTCAAGATGTGTCTTCCATAGGATATGACATTTCTTTCTTTTTTTTTTTTTTATCCTCACCTGAGGATATGTTTCCATTGATTTGTAGAGAATGTGGAAGAGAAGGGAAAGACAGAAATATCAAAGTGAGAAGAACACTTTGATTGGTTGCCTCTTGCATGAGCCCTGACCTGTGCCCCAGCCAGGGAGAAGTATGCAACCTAGGTACATGCCCTTGGTCACAATTGAACCTACACCTTGCAGTCAGCAGGCTGAGACATTATGCACTGAGCCAAACTGGGTAGGGCAGGATATGACATTTATTAGTCCTCCAGCAGTGGACCTTCATTTTTTTTGTGATGGAAAAACCCTAGATCACCTTTCTGAATTCTTATTACCGAAGTTACTAAGGATATTACCAGTGGCATATGGGGAGCTTAGCCAATGAGCGTTAAGAAAAGGTATTTCCTTTGTAGTTCACTCCCATCACTGGTTCCACCCCTGCCCCTTCAATCCTAGTTCCACCCCTACCCAGGCCTGTAGCCTCTGGCCTAGGATGCAGGCCTGGGCAGAAGACCACCAAATCTCTGCAATCCCTGGCTTCACCCCTCCCCAGGTCCTTGTGATTGCCACTTCTGCTGCTGCTGGAGGCTGTAGGCCAGTGCAGAAGACCCCCAAACCCCTGCAATCTTGAGCTCTGCCTCTGCCCAGGCCTGCAGTCTCTGCCCGAGGGTGCAGGCCTGGGCAGAAGATCCCCAAAGCCCTGTGATCACTGGCTTCACCCCTTCCAAGGCCGCTAGAATTGCTGGCTCTGCTCCTCAGCCCCTCTTCCTCCCCCCCCCCCACCTGCCTGGCTAACAGGCCTGGCTACTTCAGCTGTGGGGCTGAGGCAGCCTGGGCACCGCCATCTTGCGGCTATGAGTACAGCCATCTTTGTCACAGAGTGAGGACTAATTTGCATATTACTCTTTTATTAGATAGGATAATGTCTCTTGGAATGACCACTGGAAAACCATCTTTTATTCCTGAAATGCCTGAATCACTCATTACTTAGAAACTCAGAATGTGTCAGCACATTCATGCTGTCTCTTCTAGCTGTTTGACGTTTTAAAGTCATAAATTATTCTACTGGCCTTGTAGTCAAATAAAGATATTGCTTCTGAACACCATTAGGGACACAGTTAAAGCTTGTATTTTCTCTTTCCTCCTTTCTGACAACAGCATATTTTCACACACTGTGTGTGTTTTCAAAGGATCCTTTTGCTACAAGTTCTTTTAGTAAAAGATAGTAGATTGAAAACAAAACAGAAAATAAAGTGAGGAGAAAGACAAATTTCTTCTCCTCTTTCCTATACAATTGTCCTTGAATTCAGGCATTGCTCAGAAGTACAGGCTTAAGCACTATTTACTGGTCATTCAGCTTTTAGCAAGCCTTTTCATCTCTCTCCCCCTTTTCCTGACTCATAATTCTGACTTGATCCTATGGGCCTTGTTCATCACTCCCACTTACCATCTCATTCATTTACCTTGTTTCCTCCACATTCCTGTCCTCCAGAAGGTAGGCAATGATTGGAATTTCCCTGGACTCTCCAGACTTCTAAATTGATTATAAGATAGCTCATTTTATTGTTTTCTAGCAATATATCATCCACCTCCCCTTTCTCCAAACTTCATCTTGTGGTATTAATGTGTTATTTTATGTTTATCTTTTTATTTGTCTTATCACATTTCTTCTATTCCTTTTATTTTTTAATGCCACTAATCGTACTTTATATCAAGTAATATTTTGCATTTACCCTAAATTACATTTAAACTATTAGCTATATAAAATCCAAGAATACTTAAAATGTACTATTTGGTTTGTAAACACCAAGAGAGCAAGGGGTAAAATGAGTGTAATTAGTCCATATAATAGTACCATTCATATGACATAATGAGAATTTTATTTTTATTTGCAGTCTTCTTTTTAAAAACACATTATCCCAGCCTAATCATGGGGGTGGGAGAAGGGCGGGGGGAGGAATTTTTAAAAGTCTCATTTAAGAGATAGTCTCCAAAATACTTAATCTGTAATGCTTAAAACTACCGAAGTCATCAAAAACAAGCAAAGTGCAAGAAACTGTCAAAACCAAGAGCAGCCTAATTAGACTTGATAATTTAATGTGATATGATAGCCTGGATAAAATCCTGGAACAGAAAAATAACACAAGGAAAAAACCTGAGGAAATATAATAAAGTATTGTACTTTAGTCAATTGAAAAATCATGGGAAAATATAAAGTAAAAAATATAACTGTAGAAAACAATGATAGAATAATAGCATAAGTCACTGAGTAAAATTTAAATATTTTTATTTTCTGAAGGAACACAATATGGTATCTTAGATCCATGTATCTTATTTAGGTTAGGGAGGAAATATCTATGAAGAGCCTTGCAAATATAACACATGGTTGAGAATCTTAGAAAAGTTGAACATATTTTGTTGCTCTCAGTAAATAATATGTATCACATCTAGAGGGGGAAAGACACTGCTTTATAATACAGAAAATGGACTTTTATCTTTTATTACGTAAGAGTTATTGGCATAACTTTATTTTAGGACTGTTATAGAGATTAATAAAATAAAATTTCTAAAAAAGTAAATCCCACAATACAAAAATCTGAATAGCCCCATATGTTGGATGTTCTGCTACTGAAAACTTTACATACCTTACATAATTATACTTTATTCTATGTAGAAACAAACAAGTAAATTAAAAACAAAACAAAACAAGAACATAAAACACTTCTCTGCAAATAAACTCTAGGCTCCAATGACTTTATCATTAAAAAATAGAAAAATGGCCCAACATGTTTCATAAAGCTGACATAACTCTGACATTGTATTTCCCATAAAAATGGGTATGTTTATATAGAGAGAGTTTATATTCAGCTTTATAAATACAAGTTTTATATACTTTGAAATTTATGTCTATAAAATTTATTTGTATAAAAGTATATAAAAGCTAGCAGAGCTGATACTTGGCAAGCTATTTCAAGAAAAGAACATAAAAGGCCAAGTTTTCTCATGAACATAGTTGGAAAAAAATAAAAACTAAAAATAGCAAACAGTATCTTGCAATATATTAAAAGAATAATGCATTACAACCAAATTACATTTATTGTGTAAATGTAAAATGGGTTTAACAATTGAGAAACTATTATCATAATTTATCATATTCAAAATAAAGGAAAAGTACACATAACTGTCAAAAGAGAAGGGATAAAGGTAATGCAATTCTACCTCATTCATGGTTAAAAACAAAAGTAAAAACAAAACAACCAAACACTTCCCAAACTAGGAAATAAAGGGAAGTTACTTAATATGATAATATAACTAAAACCCAAAATTAAGCAATTATCACAAATTAAGCAATTTCTGATGAAATATTGACCCCTTTATTCCAAATTTGAGACCAAAAAAAAATACTAGCTATCACTATTTCTATTAATCATTGAAACAAAAGTTCTACTCTGTGCTGAAAAACAATAAAGTTAAAAACTGGATTAGAAAATGAGAAATACATGTATCATGATTTTTAGTCAATGTAATTATGTATTTAAAAAATCCAAAGGAATCTTGAGATAAATACTCCTTTAAGTATATAATTGAACAAGGTTCCTGTATACAAGGTCAACCCATGCACACACACAATAAAAATACAATACATAAAAAAATAACATATCAATTAAAAATGCAAAACAGTTAAATATCTAGGCATACCCCTACATTTCTACACAGAAAAGGCCTACATCATTATTGAAAAAAACAAAACAAAAACAAAAAAACAAACAAACTAAAAAATACTCCAATAGGAAATAAATCTGTTTTTTAATTGGAAGACCTGATATTGCAAAGATGTAAAATTTCCCAAAATTGATCCATAGGCTTAATGCAATTGCAATAAAAATCATAACAAGCTATGTTTTTATGTGTGTGTTTATAAATTGAAGAGCTGTTTTAAAATTTTGTTTATATTTCAAAGGCCCCAAAATAGCCAAGAACTATAATTTCTTGGAAAAAAAAAGTCAAAGAACCTATACAATGATATATAAAGTCTTATAAAGATACAGTAATTAAGATATGGTGTCAAGTAAAATGAGATAAATTGAACAATGGGAAAAATAGATCATCCAGAAAAAGACCCAAACACAAGTGAAGAAAAAATTAACTTTCAATAAATGGTTTGGGTCAATTAGATATACATAAGCAAAAAGAAATAAAATTTGACTCGAATACCACATATAAAAATTAATGTAAATTTGATTAGAGATTAGAAAATAAAAGTAAAAAAAATATTCTAAAGTTTTATATAAGAAAATATATCTTTGACCCTGGGGTAGAAAAGCATGTATCAAACAGAACTACTAAAAGAATTAATCATGAAAAGTAAGATTAAAAATTGGACTTCTCTTAATCAACAGCTATCATTAAGAGAATAAAAAGGTGTTACAGGGATTAGCTAATGCTTTTATGGCAATCATCCTATAACAGTGGAATGACTGGTGAAACAACTGGTTGCTATGACATGCACTGACCACCAGGGGGCAGATGCTGAACACAGGAGCTGCCTGCAACCCACAGGCCTCAGGCTAGCCAAGGCTGGTGCCAGCAGGGACCCCCTGATGGCTCCACCCATCGCCCCACAGATTGGTCCTGATTGCTGGCTAGGCCTAGGGACCCTATCCATGCATGAATTTCATGCATTGAGCCTCTAGTATTGCAATATAAACCTATCAAATCAATATTTAATGTACCTTAGACTTACACACTCTTGTATGTCTAATACACATTTTTTTAAAAAGAGAAATCAGAAAAAACGGCAAGCTACAAAATGGGAGAATTCATATAACTGACAACACCATCGCAGTTGTTACTCTGTAATTTAATGGCATTAAACTCCATTTTAATATACTAATGTATTTGGTTGTTAGAAATTTTGAAGTGACACAATAGAGATGGCTTGTACCTGATGCTCAAAGTCTGAATCCTTAGCTGAGACGATTCAAAGGCAGAGCTGGGGGGTTACATTCATGTGTCTGGTGCCTAGTGCCTGGACTGGGGCTACATGACCTAAATGCAATCTATCTATGCTGACAGATATCCTATATAGCATCATCAAGGTGGCAGAACTTCTTTTTTAAATGTTTTTTTAGTTGATTTTAGAGAGAAAGAAAGGTGAGGGCGAAACATCAATGTTGAGAGGGAATCATTGATCGGCTGCCTCCTGCTCACCCCCTACTGAGGACTGAGCCTGCAACCCTACAACCTAGTGATGTGCCTTGACAGAGAATCAAACCAATAACCTCTTGGATCATGGGCTGGCGATCAACCACTGAGCCACACCAGCTGGGGCAGAACTTATATGTGGATTCTTATATTATGGCTTAGGGCTCATAGGCTTGCATGGTAGCACAAATGTTCTAGCAAACATATCAGAAGCTATATTATTATTTACTAGGGGCCCGGTGCACAAAAATTTGTGCACTCGGGGTGGAGGGAGTCCCTCAGCCCGGCCTGTGCCCTCTCACAGTCTGGGACCCCTCAGTGGATGTCCTATGATGGCCCCAGTCTGCCAGGTGCCTTCTGTGTGTGTGTGTGTGTGTGTGTGTGTGT
>PVJC01001744.1:0-18141 GCA_004026665.1 Murina feae
CAACAAATGCATATCTATCAACAAGTGAACCTAAAAATCAAGTGAATAAGAAATCTGAAGAACAGAATAAACTGGTGAATAGAATAGAATCAGAGGCATAGAAAGGGAGTGGACTGACAATTTTCAGGGGTAAAGGGTGTTGGGGGTGCGGGAAGAGAATGGACAATGATCGTATACCTATGGATGCGGACAGTGGGGCGGGGGACAGAGGGTGGGGTGGGAAATGGGAGGAGGGAAGCTATGGGGGAAAAAAAGAGGAACAACTGTAATAATCTGAACAATAATGATAAATTTAAATTGAAAAAAAAAAGATACATAGGTGTGGCAGTTAGAAGACAGTCTGCTGGGCACCAAAATATATAGTAGTGAGGGGATATAAGTGGGGGCACAGATAGCATATGTTACACCTTACCCCCATCACTATGTTGTGACCACAGTTGTGAATTCGGTACTGTCTCTGCTTCCTTTCATTCTCATAATTTCCAATTGTGCTAATATGACTGACCACTACCCTTTGTGATTGGTCCATTCTTTCTATTTTAAAAATAATTTTGTTTAATACAATCAATTAGATTTTGTTCTTCCTACTTCTGATCCCAGGATTCTTGTTTTAGTTACATTTAGAATGTGGGGCATTTAATGGCTTAATTCTTAGAATTTTGGGAGTTCCTTGCTGATGACCATATGTATGGCTTCCAGGAGGTGGGGGCAGGAAGGAGAAACACATCAGTAATTAGAAAAGGAGGAACATTTAGAAAAAGAGTATTTGATCTGTGCAGAACATCTTATGCAACTTGACTGCTGATTCTTGAGTTCATCTGGAAGAGAAAAGATGCAAGCTTAGCCAAGAACATTTTGAAAAAGAACAATGGTGAAGAAGTTGTCCTATAAAATATCAAAATATACTATAAAGCTACAGTGACTAAAACATTGTGGTTTTGGCATAGGAATAGACAATCCAATAATCCATAATCCAATGGAACAGAATAGTGTCCAGAAACAGACTTATCCACATGTGGGAGTTTAGTGTATTATAGGCATTTCAAGCGAGAGGATAAAGTAAGGTGGGGTGAGGGCGAGTTATATAATAAGAGGTGTTATTAGATATCCATTTGGGAAAGAGTTAAGTTAGATTCCTGCTCTATACATATACAAAAATAAAACTCAAAAGAGAAGTAATACTAAAGAACAAAACTAAAACATGTTAGAACAAAATATGTGAGAGTTGTTTGTTTGTTTTTTTTTAATTTGGGGTGGTGAAGACCATTTGAAAGAAGACACAAAAAATTATATTCCTGGAAAAGGCTGGCAGATTTAACTCATAATAGTGAACAATTTGTGCAAGCTAAGATAACACAAGTTATGAACACAAAAGAGACTCTCTCTAGTCCCTTTCTTTCTCTATATAACTCTTCTATTCCCCAGTCCTTGTCTGCCTGTCTAAGTTGCTGCTCCTCTCTCTTTGGGTTTTCCCCTATCTTGTCTCTACCCTGTTCTTGCTGAGTTTATCTAATTGTCTATTTCTTGGAGAAAAGCTGACTCAGATAGACAAACAGTGAACTTATACATAGATTGAGGAGGCAATAAGAAAAATAAATGGCATAGTAAGGAGAAAGTCTTGTAGTATATACAGAGTGTCCTAAAAATGTATACATACTTTAACAGCTGATAGCTCAATTTTGAAAATGAAATATATTTCAATAAAGACTGCCTTCAAAATTCAAAGTGTGTGTATACATTTTTAGACACTGCTTTGTATAATAAAATATCAAGATTTATAAAAAATATGTAGCAACTATAAATCTATAAAAAGGCAAAGTGCTATTAGAAAATTGCATCAAGGACATACACAGGCAATTTGAAGATGTTGTAATGTGACTTAGTGGGTGCTCTGGCATGCCCCTCAGATTCCCTCTTTCAGAGTTGGTTCCCCGTTCCCATATTCTAGGGGTCTTGGAATCTCATGGCTCTCAGTTGAGTCCCTCCACAGTACTTGTTATTCATTTAGAACAAAAGGAAACTCTGCCATTCCTGGGAGGCAGTCACACAGAAGTCTGAAATATGCTAGAATGGTGATAGTGTCTGTCTTTTATAAATAAAAGTGGTCTTTATAGCTAGCTACCTTGATAATAATAGTGCTGATTTCCAAAATGTAACTTCAGGTTTTAAAAACCATTTTTTATTGAATTTTAGAGAGAGGGGAAGGGAGAGGGAGAGAGAGAGAGGAACATTGATATGAGGGGGAAACATTAATTGGCTGCCTCCTGCACCCAACCCATGGAGACACACCGTCTAGGGCCATAACATCAGTCTTTTAAATTAAAACACAGTTCTCTTCCCACAGAAAAAAGTGAATGACCAGTTACGTAGATTACATTTTCTTGTCTAAATCAAGCCTTTTTTGGAATTTTTGAGGTTACTGAGAAATCTGCTCCACCCTTCCTATTCTCCTGGAAGGAGATCTGATCTCTGTCTGGGCCATTCTGATGACACACAGATCAGCACCAGACGGCCAGGACAGGGGGCAGCCGCTGAATGCTTCTCCAGGATCTGACTGTCCTCAGAACACAGAAACACCACGTGGTCTGGAGCAGACTTGCAGTTATGTGATTTGGTGGAAGGGAAGTGTCCCTGACAACAACAGCTGGCGTTGTAATTGCTATTTCCCTGGCAGTTCTGTGAATCCATGTGCTCATCCTCCCCCATTCTTCTCAGATGCACAATGTGATAGGATGTTTACTGCCTACCTTGAGCAGCTGAGGTCCTGAAAGGCCAAGGATATAAACAAGGAACACCACGGCAGGACTTGAACCCAGATGCCAGACTGCATACCTTCCTCAATGAAGGCATGGTTCCCTTTCCCTGTATGCTCCTTGTACAGCCCTGATTATGCCAGAGCAGAAGTATCTCTGTATATCTTGGCCTTCTCTTGTAACACCTGGGTAAGGGAGTGGGGCTGGTATAGTCCACCACCTGAAACATCTCTCACTGTCAGGGGTTCCCAGAGGATGCAGCAAACAGTTATTTGATTTTCCCATCAGGTCATTCGTGGGTCCATAGAGAAGTAGCCTTAGACAGCAAATGGGAGATCCCTTCGCTCTCCTCACCTGTCTTATAATCCCCTGCTTCTTTTTCTACTTTGCAGCCTTTGCCAGGGTCCCAGCTACATTCCAGAATTGTGGCATCATATCCTGAGGTCTTCGGGTCTTCATGTCTTTCAAAATCATCAGAAAGGGGTACCCAAAAATCAGGTAATCCTCTTTTTACTCTTGATTGCCTTCCATTGTCTGGGTTTTTTAATGCTAACAGAGTTTCTATTGTTGGACCAGGTATCCCGTCACCAAAAAGGATTTGGTGACTCAGATAGACAAAATTTATTTGTGAAAAAGAAAGGATTACAATCCAGTACATGTAGCCATGGCAAGCCATGTGGCGGATGAGAAAGAAGCAGGAGGCCCCTTGTACAGAGGGGAAAAGAGAAGGAGAGGGACTATGACAACCATACAGCTCTGCTGCAAACAGAGTCCTTCCTGTGAGAGTCTGGGGACAGCATAGGGTGTGCTAACTCTTTCCACAGGCGTTCCCAATTTCTGTCCAGGTTAAAGTCTATCATAAAAGTTATCCCTGTCTAGGGACAAGCCTTCCTCACAAGAGATGTGAGGAAAGAAATGGGAGATGGGGAAAGAAACCCTCACACTGCTATTGTGTCTGTCTCCTCTACCAGGTGGTGGGTCCTTGAGGGCAGGAATGCACCATTGTCCTTCCCGTCCCCACACCAAGCGCAGGATTGCAAAATAAAAGCTCAATGAACGCTGGGCAAGTCAGTCAGCGAAAACACCCAGGCCAGAGAAAAGCAGACCTCAACAACATTCCTGAAGCCCGTATCTCCTCCACATGTGCAGTTCTCTTGTCCCCCACTCCTTTTTGTTCATTCATTCATTCATTCATTCAGTGACATTAACAACTATCCTCACCAGCTCCGGCCAGAGAGAACAGGCTCTTTCCTCACCTCAAGGAGCTTCTTAGCTGTTCTGGAGGAAACAGACGAGCCAAGCAATCACAGTCCTGTCTTATCACTACTAGACCTGGGGTCAACAAGGGCATGGTGGGAGCTCAGAGGAAGGGCCTTCGTCCAGACAAGGGGAATCAGGGAAGGCTTGAGTTCTTTCTAGAAGCTGTTAGGTTCCTGGCCAGAGTTGCAGAGAGGGCTAGAGGAGCCCGCAGAGCAGGAGCTGGCCTGCAGTGGGGCCAACGAAACAGTTGGCTATGATCACCACCCTCTGGCCAGGAAGAGGAGTGAGAAGCTTCAAATGTAGCTTTCACACTGTTTTTCTGTCTCCTGGAGAGCTGCCACGTGCCGCCACAGAGAGCATTTCACGGGTAGATGCATATTATTGCAATGTGTTTATCTAGGAAACCAGAGCCCAGCTCCAGCATCTGGTTTTCAGCACAATCCTGAATAAAGTCCAACTTTCCAGTTGGGTTAATAAAAATAAAACTTGGGAAGCTGTGGGCTGGCTGTATCAGGGGTCGAGTCCTGGGCTCATGCAGGGTCACAGATAGCGGGACCGGAAGGGCTTGAGGGGGTCATAGCTTCATTGTGGACTGACCATGAGGCCAGCACCAAAGACAACCTTGCATAGGGAGGGAGAGCTGCCCTGGCCAGCTCTGAGGAACACGCCTCATGGAGGAATGAATGTCTTGGGATTCTGTCTCAATCTGACAAAAGTTGACCAAACACCTACTGTGGCCAAAGCCCTAGGCTGGGTCGTGCTGTGGGGGGTGAGATGCAGATGTGAAACAGCGCCTGTCCCTCGCCTGCCAGGGCACAGAGCAGTGGGGGAGAGGCCCAACCAGATCATCAACTGGTGAGCAGGACCCATGACAGCTCCTGTCAGCGCTTACCACTTTGAAGCTATCAGGAGACTTGGGATCAAGGGGGACCCATTTTTAAAAGCCAGCTTGACAAAAGATGCCACTGGGCTTCAGGGAGACCTGGAACCCAGGACAAAATGTCCATGGCTCTCTGTGCCCCTCCCATCCGCCAGTCTTGCATATTTGTTTCATTCTCCTCTCGCATTGCAGACTGGGTTTCTCCGCTTTCCCGATTGCATGCCAAGAAAACACGATTGCCCCACTGCTCCTGAGTTCACACGAGCCCCTTTTCTCTCTCTTCCTCCCCCAATTCCAAATTCCTTGGGGAAAGGAATTCATTAGGCTTGGAAGGTGACAGGCTCACGCTTGGTAAGCTCAGCTACGGCTATGGATCAGAGTCACATGTATAAATGTGGTTAAGGGGACCACCCCACCCCCCGAGATCCTATCCTTGTGGGCTCTTCTTCATACAAAGTGCTTGCTTACAGTAAGATGCAAATGCCTCTGGTCCAGACCCCACCTTTGTGAGGGGGACAGGGCAAGGATGTGAGGGCTCGCCTGTTAGTGTTAGGCAGGGCTGGACCCAGAGCTCCAGCCCAGAGCTCTTTCCAATACACCCTGTTTCTTTGGTCCTGATGTGAAGATAACAATTGCGAAATAGATCTGCCTATGCAGTTCCCCTTGGGGAGCAGCTGCAGGGTGAGCAGTGTTGATGGGAGAGAATTTTGTCGGTGGGAGCCAACACCAGTGTGTGGCTGGTTGGAAGCCTTGGGGAAGCTACCAGAAGGTGTGTGTCCTAGTTTCCTGTTGGGGGACTCTCTCAGGGGGTTCTGGAGGAATGATGGCCCCTTATTCTTATCTTCTTTACCTGGAGGTTGCCTCAAGACAGCATATAGGGAAGGCCAGGCCAGGGCAGAGGTGCCTCTTTCTCTTGAGTCCCTGCTCAAACCAGGGAATCAGAGAGTCATAAAATGGCCTTTTGTGGAGAGGCTTTCCCCTGAGGCTTGAGAGGAGAAATCTGGCATCTCTTGGTTATCCTTCAGCTCTCCTGGCAATGACATTTTTCTTTCATTCTACCATCTTCATGTGGCAAGTGTAGGCTGATGTTCCCCAGGATGCTGCCAGGTGTGTGTGCACCTCGCTGCTTCTGCTTCTATGTCTCCAGTACTTCCTGACTGCTGTCATTTTGATTCCCATTTCTAGGCCCGAGCCCATCTCCGGGCCTGAGCCAATCCTAACAGTAGCCTCAGTTCCCGTTCTATGGGGTATGGAATCATTTTCCTACCTGAAGGCTGGCATAGGGAGCCCCAGGCTGGGCCCCTGGTTCAGGGTTCATGTGGAGGCTTTCTCCATTTTCTCTTGCTCCTCCCTTGGTCCTGCATACTTCTTCTAGGTGCCAATTCTAATGACACTGGCATGGGCTCTACTTCTTGCCCCACTGGACCCTGTACTGGAGTCTTCTCTTCTTTCCATCTGCCTTTCTTCTATTGGTTGCAAGTGTTGTTGGGAGTCAATGGGCAGCATCCTTCCCAGCCAGAAATAGATCCCTTAGGGTACCAATGAGGGATTCTGACATTTTAGAATCAACTCTGCCATGTAAACATGCCCTAGATTTTATGAATCATCCTACATCGGTTCATTAACCTGAACCCAAGCAACTCTGCCCTAGGAGAAAAAGGAGAAAAGCAGACTATATTCCTCATTCTTTTGATTTTAATTCCCCCTCCTATAATGCAGGCAGGTATCACCTGGTACACTCAAGGTTGACCTTCACTGGTCTCCTTAATCCAGATACTGAAATGACACTGTTTACATTTCTGCACTTGGGTCTATAAGGTTCTGCAGGTGCAGGGGCTATTCTCTCTAATCAACTTCCCTTCCTTGAACATGGTTTCTACAGCTTTTGTCCAAGGCTGAAATTCCCTCCTCCACCTACCTGCCCACCACCAACCTACCATCCATCCAGTCAGTCCGTAAGTACTTCTGCCAGGTTCTATGGCAGACAATGAGAATACAGCAATAAGCAAGTGCAACTTGAGTTTTTCCCCCAGGGAAACTGTGTCCTGCCTCCATCTCCCTAGCACCTCTCAGCTGGAGTCACTGATGTGTCCATCCCTAGGCCTAGCTCATCCAGTGGGGATGACAGAAAAAAATGAGGTCGGGGGAGGGGGGGATGATGATAAACATATAATCATATAATTAAGTGCTTATCATCATGCTAATTGGCTAAATGGTATATAGGAAACCAAAGTGAGTAAAAAGAAATTGGGGGGAGCTATTTAGAAAGGATGTTGGGAGTAGGCTTTCTGAGGAAGTGGCCTTCCAGCGGAGATCTGAAGGATGTGGTGGAGGGACAAAATGTACAAACAGCAGGAAATAAAGCATGCTAAGGTCCTGAGATAGGAAAGAAAATGTGTTCCAGGAATGAAAAGGCAGTGTGGCTGAAGTACATGGCGGATGAGAAAGTGGCAGGAAATGAGGCCAGGGAGGTAGGCAGGAGACATTCATGCACAGCTTTTGAGCAATGGTGAGGACATTGAAAAGGGATAAGGGTTAAGCAAGGACGGATGTGATCTGATTTATATTTTTAAAAGATTACTCCAGCTGCCACGTGGAACACAGATTGGAGAGGGGCCACATGGGAGCAGAAAGACTCAGTAGGAACTATTGCAGTCTTTCAGTTGAGAGGTGATGGTGGTTTGAACAGAGGTCATGGCACTGGAGACATATTTTGGACCTAATATGGGAAGATTAGCGGTGGTAGGTGAGGGAGACTCCATGTACGACTCCCACATTTCTGATTTGAGTGGTGGTGCCATTTACTGAGAGATGTGGAGACTGCAAGCAAAGAAGCTTCAGAGTTTCAGGGAGGAAATCCAGAGTTCAGACTTGAGCATGTTAGATAGACATCCAAGTGGGTCAAGGAGGCAGTTGGAGAAATGAGACTGGAACTCAGCAAAAAGGTTTGGGCTGAAGTTAACTAAATCTGAATATTCAGCACATGGAGAATAAATGAGATTTTTCTTATCTGCTTCCCTGGGGACTCTGCACCAGAGCTAAGGTCTCTCGTCTCTCATGCTGTCTTGAGGACAAAGGTCAGGGATGAGGGTCCTGGGACACCCTTCCAATAAGAACAAGGGCTCTTGGGTTCCTGCAGAACCAGGACTGCGATTCAACTGGGGCAGGAAAACTTTCTCTTCTCCAGTGGGACCAGACTTTCCTAGGATTGTTCTAAATTCAATTGATTATTTTTTGCTTTGCCCTGGAAACAACTACTTTTTTTAGGCAAGTCCTCTCAGAAAGTGACAAATCATGGAAAAATTCTCTTGGAATTGGGTTTAGCAAAGGCAGAGATGGCACATCTTGCTCTGTGGTGTGGAGGTCATCTTTGAGGTCACGCCGCAGGCACAAGGGCTGGAAAATGGATGCAGGTGTCCAGGCTGAGTCATCGCCATTCTTCACTCCTGATAAACCCCAGCATAGCTTCACGCGATGTGAAGGGAGGGTAGAGGGGGGCAGCCCCTCAGATGTGTCTGTTACTCAAGGCAGGAAGGGAAGAATTGGAAACGTAGGAGAAAACATTTCTGTGGTGTAGAACACAGTGTGCTTCCAGGAGGAATGTTTTCTGCCTGGGGCTCTAGTCTCTCCCTATGGCTGAGCTATCTGGGATAGAAAACTCTTACTCGACCCACGGACTCTCCAGTGAAGGTTTCTGCTGCCATCTTCTTGACTGCAGAGGACATGTTTGGGGAAGTAGGGTCCTCTTCCTGCTCCCCACCAGCAGAGGTTCCTGAGCTACATCTTTAGGGTTCCTGCTTCTGCTCCTCACTTTTTTGATATACTTCTTCCCCTCTTTTACTTTGCTCATCCTTTCTCCTATCTTTATTTCTCTCTCACAATGGAATGATGCAGTGGGTAGCGGGTGATCATGTTGACCATAGAAGTAGAATGGTGGTGGGAACAGAAAGTTAATGAGGAAAGAACACAGAAGCTTCTACATTCATTGACCCCAGGAGGTACTTCTACATTCATTGACCCCAGGAGGTACTTCTTCAAGCCACAAGCTTTGGTACTCGGTAATCCAGGCAGAGGTACTATTGAGATGGACACTGGGTGGGTAAGGAGAAGGGGAGCAGAGGTCTCCATGGGCACATTTAGAAGACACTTTTTAAGGTGATATCTTGATAGTTGTTAAGATTATAATGAAAGAGGATCAGAGAAGCAATGCTGAAAGCACATTGTAGAGATGGAAGTCAAATTGTGGCCCCTGCTGGTCCTTCTCCCTCACTGCCTTTCTCCCATCTGTAGGTGCCTCTCCCTAAGGTTAAAACCTGATCCTCCGGAGGACATGAGACAATGTAACGGGCAGGCAAGGCAGTGACTGTTGAAAATGCAACCATGGGGGTCTCTCTGAGGCGTGTTGTGGCTCAGGAAGGCTGGCACAAAAGCTCTGGACAGTAAAGCCACACCTCCCCTCTTTTTTCCTCCACCTTTTATGAGTTTTATGGAGTTACTACACCAACCCTGGACAAGCATGCTAATGGCTTCTCACCTTTCTCAGAGTAAAATCCAAAGTTCTTAACATGGACTTAAAACCCCACGTGACTTTCTCCTACTACACTCTTCCTCGTTCACTCCATTCCAGCCACACTGGCCTCCTTGCTGTTCTTGGAACACGCCAGCATGTCACTTTTCAGGGAATCAGCACTTGGTGCTCCCTCTGCTAGGAAGCTCTCTCTCATAGTCCTGCCTGGCCGACGCCCTCACTTCCTTCAGGCTTCTGTTCAGATGCTACCTTAACAAAAAGGCTTTCTCCTGGCATCTTCCTCCCTCACTGGACTCTCCTCCCTCCATCTCCTTGCCATGCTAAATTTTTCTTCATAACTCTTTATAACATATTACATAACTATCTGTTTATTTTTTTTTGTCTGTCTGTCCCTGTTTGGATGTAACTGTTTTGTTCACTACTGCATTCCCAAAGCCTAAAACAATGTCTGGCACATGAAGGAATTCCATAAATACTTGTTGAGTGACTGACTGACTGAGTAAATCTGGTGAGAATAGAGACTTTGGTGACTCTTTAGGATTGATATGTAGTTTGCAGACTAAATGTTTGTCACATTTATCAACATTTTTCTTTCAAGTAAACCCTTTTTCTAATAATCTCATCTCATCAGTGTTGGGTCATGAGTCAGATTATTACTGGAAGGATTGCAAGGACAGCACAGGCCATCATGGAGATGCGCAAGCTGGGCCCTTGGTGCCTGAGAAGAAGCCATAGCATGCCCAGGACTTCCAAATGATTTCACACTTACTTGAATTTTCCCAGAAGGAAGCCTGAACTATGTCCCTCTCTGAGAATTAAGTGGAGGGAAGGTGTGTATTAGTGGGGATTCTTCAGCAACAACAGGACACACACACACACACACACACACACACAAATTCATATCTCTATCTATCTATCGTCTAGCTATCATCAGCTATCGGTATCAGAAAGCTGGGTGGAGCCTGCATAGGAGATGGGTACGACTAAAGAGGGAGGAGAGGGTTGGGGTTAATGGGAGATGAGGACACATTTGTAATACCTTGACCAACAAAGAAAAAAAAAAGAATACAACTTCAAAAAAAAAAAAGACTAAAGAGGGGTAGAAAAGAATGGGAGATGAGAGAGATACAGATTTGAAGGAAGAGATAACGAGGAAGTGTCAGCTGAATGACCACCACCTCAATAGGGTAGATGGAAAGGCTATTCTGAAAATTCTGAGGTTGGCAGAAGAGGATTTGAGGGCTTGAAGGGAGAAGAGAAGGGTGACCAGAGAAGCAGGGAGACAATTAGGCTGAATGAGAGTCTACTGGAAGGGTCCTGTAGAGGAAGACTGTGGTTCTGTAATGGGGCCAAATTTCTCCTGGATGTGACCCTCCTGCAGTCCTCATGGGCAAAGCGTTTATGGATCAGGGGAGAGGAGACCAGAAGTCAGGGAGGCCAGAGGGTATATGGCTGACCTGCACTGGGAGACTGGGACAGATGGAGAGCCTGAAAGTCATCTGAAGGTCAAGAGCAGGCTCGGCAGAAACAGGCAAATAAGAGGTAAGACTGGAGGCTGCACTTTCAAAGGGGGATTCCAGAGCCAGTGGAAGTGGCAGGTGGTCCCTCATGGTGACCATGTCCCTGTGGCCCTGTATATGCTCTTTCTTGGGGCAAAAACACCTCTGCCTTAGACATACCCTGGCAGTGGCAGCCCCAGGCTCGTCTTCCTCAACCTCTCAAGTGGAGACCATCACCTCCTGTGCTCCTAGCTGCCTGCACTGCCTCCTCACAGCACTTTTTAGGCTGGATTGAAGACCACTGTGTCCATCTACTTCACCAATTCCCATGCCCCCCACCATGAGATTGTGACTCCTTTGGGGGACTGTGTCTCACTCACCTGTGGGTCCCCTGAGCCTGGCATACTATTTGCAGCCCCCTGAAATGGGGATGTCCTGAAATGGGGATCTCCTGACAGTGGCTTTACTAAGGAGCCCTCTCAAGACCTGGTGCTCCCGGGACCCCACCTGAGAGGAAGGGGAGGGGATATGCTTGGAGGCTGGGTGTCTCCTTTGCCCTTTGCTTTCCCTCTTCTTTTTTCCCCAACTTCCTAACTTGGCTCTTCCATACTCTGTTCTAAGGAGAGATGATAGAAAGATCCAGACCAGATCATGGCCTCAGATGCACAAGCAGCCCCCAGATGCCCAGCACCTCAGTATTTCAAGCTCAGAACAGCCTACAGCATGGGCACTGAGGCTCCTCCAGGTGGCAAGCTGAGCGCCTAGAGGAGGCAGAGGGCGGGCATCATATCCACCGATGCCCGTGGAACCACAGGAGGCGCCTCCTTGCCAGGAGATCCGTGACTGTTTGGAGACCTCAATATCTTGGATGGAAAAACAGGCTCAGAGAGGGCAAAGAAGCCACTTGTGGTGGCAAAGCAAGTTCCCAGAATGTAGAGCAGCCACCCAAGGCTCGCACTGCCACTCTCCCACTGTGTGATCTAGTACCAGCCACAATCTCAGTTTTTGCATCTATGAAGTGGAGATAATAATGGGACCATTAAATGTAAAAAGTGTTCTTTCACATGTGTCACTGAGAGAGGCTGGGATGTCCCTAAGATTTCTGATTTCCAGCCCAATCTCTTTTGCATCCATCAAATGTGTTTGGCAGAGCTGAAGGTCAAACTTTCTACTTGGGGTGGGCCACCACTCAAGGATGGCACTTCTCCACCGACCACCGTCAATGCCATTGACTTGACTCCTGCCCAGACTATTATTTCGTGATGAGGGTGCCATCCCCGGGACTTTGTAGCTTCATGGGCATTTTGTTTTTTGCATGGGCCAGCTAGAATTGTGTGTGTGTTTAATCACTTGCAACCGAAAGAGTCTTCCTCAACATAGAGCCCATGATACAGTTTTTCTTCAGGAAGGCCAGTGTGATAGGGGAAGATTCCTCAAGAAATCATCAGAGCCCTAACCGGTTTGGCTCAGTGGATAGAGCATCGGCCTGCGGACTGAAGGGTCCCAGGTTTGATTCTGGTCAAAGGCATGTACCTTGATTGTGGGCATATCCCCAGTAGGGGGTGTGCAAGAGGCAGCTGATCGATGTTACTCTCTCATCGATGTTTCTCTCTATCCCTCTCCTTTCCTCTCTGTAAAAAATCAATAAAATATATTTTTAAAAAAAGAAATCATCAGAGCTTAGTCCTACAATGACTCTATAGAGCTCATCTGCTGATGGCTGCTGTCTTGTGCAGTGTCCAATGGGGCCCCACTGATCCAGAGATGGCAGCCTGGATTGGGAGCAAGTGAGGCATGCCCAGAGCTTATACAGCTGAATACTATGGAGCCTGCCTTGTTATGTCGCATGTATCTGTGACTAGGAAGAGGTTGAACTGATTACCGTCTACCTCTGCTGCCCAAGCTAAGTCCAGTCACACAGTCCAGAGGAAAGGTATTAATTCAACACCAAGACTGGGGCTTACGCTCCTGGCAAGCACATTTGGGGAGGATGTGTGCGCCTCTGAACGACCCACTGAGAAACAAAGGTGAGGAGAGAAAGTCTGTGTCCCTCTGATGTCCTTCATCACAACAGTCATGAAGCTGCCATTCCATGTTGTGACTTAACCTTCTCATAGCTCTTTCTAAATAGATTTCTGGTCTCAACCTGGTAAAGTGGAGGCTCCAAAGGGAGCCAGGGCCTCTGGCCTGCAGAGGTCTCCAAATGAGGAGGATGACAAGGATGAAGATGCGATAGAAGTGAATACTAAACCACACTATGGAGAATTGATAGGTTTCTGGATTTGTACTCAGAGCAGGACTGAAATTACCTCAGTAATACATGGTCGTTTTAGATGAGAACTCTGTTATCATCAACCCATTTTTTGCTGCCCAACATTTATATGTTCCTATTGTTAGATAGCTTTTGCTTATGTACCTAAATATGGACATCTTCAAACGGTTCTTCACCTGTCAGCTGTAGGATGATGATTTTGTGATCTCTCTTGGCCACTTGTTGTCTACTGCTTCTAGGGGCTAAAGGGCTAGGTCTCTATGATGTGGAGTTTAGGAAGTGTTTATGGGAGAGCTGGCCCCTTTTCCCTTAATCTAAGGGAACCCCCAAGTCCCTTGGATTCCTGAGGACTGGAGCTTGCCTGTTGATATCAGATTGCTGAATAGGGTGGGCACTTCTCTCTCCCCTCTCCCCTCTCCCCTCTTACAGTCCTTGCATCTGGTGGGGATGAGGAAGAGGTTTGGTGACTGGTGGGTCTAGGTGATGGCAAGCATGGTCTTCCAGCTGGGATGGTGGAGACTTGGTCCATGCTGTAGTAGTGGAGAAGATCTGGGCAGAGAGAGGAAAAGTGGAGACTCCACAGGGAGCTGGGGCCTCTGGCCTGCAGAGGTCTCCAAATGACGACGATGACAAGGATGATGGAATACAAGCTATAGTCTTGGCCTTCCCAGGCTCTTCAAAGCAAAAGGGGAGCGCCCATAAAGTTTTTCACCTGCAGGCACAATGCCTGAGTAACAGGGGTGATATTTTTGCAAATATAAAACTGATTTATTGAAATACCATTCACATCACTGTTTCTCTGCTACCAAGATTATC
Source organism: Murina feae (assembly GCA_004026665.1). Taxonomy (NCBI): domain Eukaryota; kingdom Metazoa; phylum Chordata; class Mammalia; order Chiroptera; family Vespertilionidae; genus Murina; species Murina feae. The sequence continues at coordinate 14,009 of PVJC01001744.1, forward strand.
ACTAGAGGGCAGGAGAGACTTCTTTAGAAGACAGCAGGCTTCCAGCCGGCCACCGCTTCTCCATTGTCTGGGTGGTGCTGCCTGATCTTTCCCTCATCACAGCACGAGAGAACCAGAATGTGTGACTGGCACCTGAGGGAAATGGAAGCGGACCCGGGGACATTTGCTCATGTTATGTAATTATAGTAAAACACAAAGGAAAAAGTTCATACTGAATTTGTATACTATTCTGATTACAATTATTTCAAACATGTTATTGTTAAACATGATCTTGCTTCCATGCACATATCTTTTTATATCTAATTTCAGGCTGATAAAATTTCTGATAAACAATTTTAATGTTTTATTCAAATTCTTGATGATCCTCATTGACAGGAAATTTTGTTTGTACAAATTGGTGATACAAAAAGTTTGAAAACAACCTTATAACCACTCAAAAATTATAGCAGTTGAAATTATATTTAAGGAACATAAGCCTTTTCTCTTCTTCCATTGACAAATGCAGGATTGAGGTTTTTGTGATAAGACATTGGATTTAGAACCGACCAAATCTGTCCGGCCTGAGGGAACTGAAAGGACGATGAAGCATTACCAGCGAACCACACACGCATTCTTATAGCAGCCAGCCTGCAGCCAGCTTGGATGCGACGACAAAATCTCAGCTGCTGCAAAGGATAGCAACAGCCCATGCACATAGAGGGAACCTTCCCTGAGAGGTTCTGATTGATACCGCTGACCTGACATGACTATTCAGAGCATCTCCTTTCACACACACACACACAAAATGCATCAGGTTAGTGTTGATAACATAACCTAACATGAATGAGTCTCACACACATTATCTTGAGTGAAAGAAGCCAGAGACACACAAAAGTACATGTTGTTGGATGGATTTCATTTCTTTGAAATTCTAGAACAGGCTCAACTAATCTGCAGTGTTGGGAGACAGGCGAGTAGTTGTCTGGGCAAAAAGGGTATATGAGAACTTTGAGGCAATGACAAGGTTTTCTATCTTGGTTATGGCAGTGGTTACACTGGTAGATCACCCACATATGCATTTGTCAAAACTCATACTATTATGTCATCAAAATGGATGCATTTTATTGTATATAAATTATATCTCATTAAAGTTGATTTCAAAAAAAGTACAGTAAGTGCACCACTTTGGACAATAGATAATATGGTTTCGGTGTGTATGTGGGAAGAGAGAGATTCAGGGCTGCCCCTTAATGCTGTTTCTGTCAGGACCTCCCTCCTGCTCTCCTTGCCCCTCCCCTCATCCCTCTAGCCTTTGCTCAGTGCTCCTGGGCTCATGGGACACGCTCCTCCTTGTCCACAATGGGCAGCAGCACACTCATTGTCCTTGCTGCCTGAAGGGGCCTGCTTCCGAGGGTCCTTAAAGAAGCTGCAGGTGAGGCTTTCTGCAGAAATAACCATGTGCCCCAGCTGCCCACGGGCTCCCCCAGAGGGCTGACGCCAGGCCATCACCACACCACATTGCGGCACACCCATGGCCCATTGGAGGCACTCCCACTAGAGAGCTCCGGCTTCCCTTAGAACAGGTATCTATGCCTGTCCCGAAGTCTTACTCACGAGGCTGAAATCAAAAAGGGGAAGATTATATTAAACGGAAGAAATAAAACACCTGCTTCTTGGTACCAGCCAAATGTGGGAGGAAAGAGGGAAAGTGCGAGGGGGGAGGAAGACAGAGGGAGAGCAGCCAGACACATGCATATTAAGTTCCCTTTCTGGACTTTGGTCTAGAGCAGGAGCCCACATGCTTTTCTGTGAAGGGCTAGATAGTAAGTATTTTAGGCTTTTTTTTTGGGGGGGGGTCTTCTGGTCTCCATGGCAACTACGTAATTCTGTACAGAAACAGCTGTGGATAATACAGATGTGAATGAACATGGTTGTGTTTCAATACAACTTATGTATGGGTGATAAAATTTGAATTACTGTAATTTTCCTGTGTCACAGAATATAATTCTTCTTTGGATTTTTTTTCACAACCATTTAAAAAATGTAAAAACCATTCTTAGCTCATAGGCTTTACAAAACAGTTGGACTGGATTTGACTTGCCCGACATAGCTTGCCAACTCCTTGTCTAGAGATGTGTGTGCAGTGGGGGGATCCTGAGGGTGCAGGGCTTCTGGAAAGGGATGCCCCTTGGGTTTCTGGGTTTCAACGTAGTTAAAGAGACATGACCTTTGGCTTCGCTGGGATGTTCTCAGTTTCTCTTTATTTTGCATGGAACCCTGTACGACCCTCCCCCCCTAATATACAAGTATATTGACTTTCAGTCATTTGAATTTGAGTTTCAAGTAAGTTTTCAGCAATCATTGGCCATGACATACATAGAATAGTAGAGAGGGCCATAAATTGACATAAAATGTGTCAGGAACCAAAGGTTATGAGTAATCAAATTCTTTGTCTTTGAGGTCTATGAAAGGATGTGTATGAGGTGACTACCTGAATAAGTCCAGGGTGGGACCCCCTCCAGGCACCATTATAGGGAACTAATTGGACACTGGCCCAGGAGTCCATTGCAGTCATTCCCCCCGCCCCCACCCCCCAAGCTTGCAGGCTGGGTACGCAGTGCCCCCCTGTGGGAAGGGCTGGAATAGCTCAGACTGCATTCACAGATATCCACAGGCAACTCTGCTCACTTCCTGTGTCCTCCCTCCTCCGCCCCACATCGCACTCATTCTGCACCCCCGAATCCTTCCTTTCTTCACTCCTCCTCCCCCTTGTCACCTTGTCACACTGCCCAGTCTTTTGGTTTTGCTCTTGGGAGTTTTGCTGAAATCAGTAATTGGCACCTCAAGGTGGTGCTGTTGCACAGCTCTTGGGCCTCCCACCTCAGTCACTTGGGGCTATCCTGGACCCACTATTTGTGGATTGATGGGAGAAAATGGCAGTTTTGCTCAGGAAGAGTGAAGCTGGATGACATCCTTGTCCCCCACCCCCATCAGCCTTTAGATTCCTGCCCCTGGGGTGCTGTAGCCATAGGAAGGCTGGCCACCCTGATTTCTTCTCTGCTCCCTTGCCTTGTTCCTCTGCCCTTCCCTTTCACTGGGTAGCTTCTCTGAGTAGTTAACAGATTGTAGCTGTGGTTCTCAGGTCTGCCTCCCCTTAGGGCCTGAGCTGGGCTGTGTGTGTTCCTCCAGGACCTAGAACAGGGTTGGGCCCAGAGTGGGCCTTGATCATGTTTGTTGGTTGGAACTGAATCAGCAATTCACTAGCAGGATCTTCCCATCCTGGCTGGAAACCGCTGACATGTTCTCAAGGGCCCTCAGCTACTGAGGATGCCTGCTAGTCACAGTATTTCAGAACACGCTGTCATGTTTACTGACACAGCATTCAGGGGTGGGGAGGGACGGGGACCAAAGAGGGAGCCCTAAAATAGGGCGGAGAGGGATGGAGGTAGGGGCAAGGACATGGTCAGGGTTATAGGAAGAGACTTTGACAGGAACGTTGACACGGTGTAGGGGCAGAGGAGCAGGAAGCAGCGTGCACCCTGGGTGTCCTGCTGGGCCCTGCCTTTCCCAGGGAGAACCACACATAGCAGGCAGGGACAGGCATGTGAGAGCTCCTTCAGCATCCCTGGCTCTAATTATGCAGGCCAAGAGAGGTCTTACTCTCTGGGGTGTTGTGAGAGGGAGTTTCAACTCCCAGGTTTCCTCTGCTGAGGGCTCCAGAGGATAATTGCTGTGGGAAAGGGCAATCCGGGTGGCAGGAAGGGATTTCTCTAGGGCCCAGTACTTTGTGGATTGAGTGAGGCACCAGAGAGGCCTGGAAACTTGGTGGGTGGGACCACACGGCTCAGCCTCCGTGGCAGTGGCCTGGGTTGTTGCTGCTGCGTTCATCTTTAGCAGGTTTGTGTTTTCCTCTGCAGAGGACAGTCAGAGGAGGCCTTCTAGCATGAGGCTCTGTGTTAGGCACTGACAGGAGGCTCCAAGCCTAGGCCGTGGGAGAGGAAATGCATGAGAAAGCAGACTATCAGGCGGCAGCTGCTTTAACAGGGAACTGTACACAGGGAGGAGGAGGGGCTCAGAAGAGCTTGTCCAGCTCTGCCTTGAGGTGGGGCTCTTGAGGACACCTTCCCAGAGCAAAGGGCACTGTTGCAGACAGG
>PVJC01001744.1:18241-88838 GCA_004026665.1 Murina feae
TTTTTTAAAAAATCATAGCAATTATCATTATCCAAAATTATCTTGTTCATATACTTTATTTGCATGTCATTGAACTCTTCCTATTAAAAAATTAATTCTATAAGGAAGGCCCTTATCTGCCTTGTCCATGTTTTGTATCTGTACCTACCATAGTGCTTGGAATACATTAGATGCTCAGTAAATATGTGTGCAGTAACTGAATGAATAACCAGCTAAGCTAAAGGCCCAGGATCAGGGACAATTCCCAGAGAAGAGATGTAGGCAGAACAGGCACCTCTAAATGTGTCTCTTGAACTTTTACTTCCTTTCATCACTCTGGACCGGAGTCCTACATGAGGTCTGGCAATTTTATAGAGGGTCAGCAAGCAGAAATTGAAGGGTAGAGGTGAGTGGGGAAGGTGGTTCTGCAAAGATTTTACTCTGTTCTCTGCCCCCAAGCAGCACAGTTTTCCATTGGGACTTATGTAACTTTCCGTGCAGCTTCCTTTCACAGCCTCTTCCGGGTAATTTTCCATGTGGTCAGTCAGCTCCATCAAATGCAACTATGGGACTCGGAGTGGCTGCAAGGGCCCGAGAGAGGCTGCGGTGCGTTCTTTGCACACATAGTAATTCCAGCTCTCCTGGGCAGGACAGTTCAGGAGTCTGACCCACAGATGTTTCTTTGGGGCTCTTTTTAGAAAGAATGGCCAAAAGAAGCCCATTTTGCCTCCAAGTGAAAACTGAAATCTGTGTTCTGCTGCTCAGAGCAGATGTTAGGACACCAATTCTCTGCAGGAGTTTGGGCTGCAGTCCGGGAAGTGACTATCACAGTTTCCTTTCCTCTGTGTTTCTCTGTGGTTAATGAAGGCAAAGAGGGAGGCCAGAGACCTGAGCACATCTCCAGAGAGGTCACAGCACTCCTACAGCTTTACACAGAACAAGGGCAGTGGTGGGCCAAGCGTCCGAAACCTCTGCATCCTCCCCTGTGGAGAACACACGTCAACCCTGCAGCCCTGGGGCTGTGATTGACACTTCTTTAGCCACAGCTCAGGAAGAGGCAGCGCAGAAAATGCTCAGTCATGTTGCAGGGACTGGGCATCTCCCAGCAACGCATTCTTTTTGACTCACCAGCACAGCTGGTGGACAAGCTTCTGCGTCATGTTCTCAGTTATATGAGTACTTGTTTCTTGGGCCCCTTCCTGTCTGACCCTGTTCTTAGTGTGAACCTTGCTTAATTGACCCAGGTGCCTCACTTAGAGGCACACCCACAGGGTACTGAGGCCAGCTCAGGCCTTGTTCGCTAACATTTTGGCTTGTTCTATAGTTTCTAGGATGTGGGTGGGGAGAGTGGCACCAATCTGGGCACCAGGGTCTAAGCTGTGCCTGTCTGTTGGAATCCACCTGGCCGAGGTGTCTGTCTATAGTAACAGGTGTTTCTTATGACCATATTCGGAGAAGGGACGTCAAGGACCACGCAAAGCTTGGTCTGGACTCTAGAATGATTAGCTGATGCTAGGAGATGAGCACTATACAAGTGATTTCAGCAGATGTGTATACGCACGTAACCACAAAGAAGGTGGAGTGCTGTTCAGTTACAGCTGCTAACCCCTCTTCGCTAGGGGACTTTGACACATAGAGCCAGATGTGGCCATGGAATGTACCTCTGTCCTGATCCTGTCAGCATCCTGTTCTTTTGTTGTCTTAGCCTAGTTTTATTTCCTAATCCTGTTTTGTCTGCAATGAAATTTTTTACTTCCTTGAAATGGGGATTACTAACAAGAGCAGACAATTCCCAGTCTGTCCAATAGCCATTGCTCAAAGTTCACAACAAAAGAGAAAATCTTCAGTGGCTATGTTTTTGAGGAGGGCTGTTTTCATTCAGTGTGTCAGGCTCCCCACAGACTCCTCAAGGTACAAGAGGCTGCCTGTGGTCCACAGAGTCAGCATGACATTAAAACAGGCCCCAAATGCCCTCTGATGCATAGCTACGAGCCAGAACCTCTCCTGGCAGCTCCGTACACTATGCTCGGGCTTGCCTCTGATCCCTGCTGTTCCTGACCTGTCATCTTTTCATCTTTGGATTCACTTTACCTTTTGCACTTGACATTCGGTCCATGCTTCTGGCACCACTTTGCCTATGGCTACCTGGATAAAAACTCTCTTTCCAGCCTTGCTCCCAAAGCTCTTCCCTGGCCCAGATCCCTTTAGGCGGCTTTTGCCAGCCTTGTCCAGTTAAAGAGCAGGACTTAGACATGTCTGATTGTCTCTGACAGCCTCCCGCTGTGCCCAAGATGGCATCTACTTTGCCTCATGCATGCTGGGCCTGCCATGAGCATGGGGCTGATTGAAAAGGGTGGCTGCTGGCTTGTAGAAGGCTCCTTACTGCCAAAGCCATTGATTCTTCATCCTGTGGTCTCCTTCCATTAAACATCCCCCTTCTGTAACCACTTAGAGTTTTGGTGTTCATGACCACATACATGGACCACACACATACCTTCCTGAGAGCACCTTTTTAGTAATGAATAGTCCTTACATTAGTTCAGCGACTTACGGTCAACAGAGTATTTTAGTATATTCACATATTTCATTTCCATGCTTCATTGTACTTTCTTTTGCAAATAAGACTCAGGGTCAACTTATCCTTTGGGTTCAATAGGGCCAAGGGCCCATGAAAATGTTTTAATTTCTTTTAAAACAGAACAAAAAATAATTTTAAAACATTTTAATAAATAATAATGACCCCAGTTAGGAATATATTTGTCTTTAAATATCATTTTATGGAGGAAGGAGCTCATGAAAGTAAAAGTGTGTGGGGCTCATGAAAATCATAAAACAGCCCTGACAGGACTGGTGCTCCTCAGTCAGCACCAACATGGACTTGCTGTGCAGATTGGATGTGTTTCTTAACATATTAGCTGGTGTGTGTTTTTTCTACCAGAAAAATTGATAGAAAATTTTTCAGCACCCATTCATTTCTTAGAACTTTTATTAAGACAAACAAAATACTCTGAAAGTACCTAAACTTCTTAGAAGAAAGGCTTATAAGGTTAACCGGTAGGACTATTTCTATTGCAAATAACAGGTATCCATTTCAAATTAGCCTAGACAAAAAGAGAACGTATTGGGTCTCATAACTGAAAACCGATCCAAGAAACCCCCAAAATTTTTGCCAGCAATTTGTTTCTCTATTTTCCTCTGTCCCTTGGGATGACTTTTGTCTACGTTGAATTTCTTTTCTAGCACATTTTCTCTACATATTGAAAGAATCCCAGAAACTCCAGGCTTTTTAGAATCCTTAAGCTGGTGAATTTATTTATTTATTTATTTATTTATTTATTTATTTATTTATTTATTATTTTTATTTTTATTTTTAATTTTTATTTTTTACATTTTTTAAAATTACATAAAGCTTTACAAAGATTAGTACATATATCTCTTTTTCCCCCTGCCCTTCCTCCAGCCTCCCCTACCCCCCAGTGTTTTGAGTCCATTGGTTATGCTTAAATGCATGCACCAAAGTCCCTTGGCTGATCTGTTACCCCACCCCCCAAAGTCCCTGTCCTTGTTGCTGTAATTTGACAGTCTGTTTGATGCTTCTCTGCCTCTGTATCCATTTTTGTTCACCAGTTTATAATGGTTATTATTATCCATAGATGAGTGAGGACATGTGGTATTTTTCTTTCATTGACTGGCTTATTTCACTTAGCATTAAGCTGGTGAATTTAGACGATGAGAATCCTAGTAACTCAACCAATTCCTCAGAGGACTCCACTGGCCCTTGCTTCAATGTCCTGTGTTTCCTTGTGTCCGGGGAATGGAATGCTCTATCTGGCCCCACCTCCTCCCCAGGACTTGATTCCCTCAGAAGAGGGCAGGGCAGTTTCCAAATGAGGAAACACAAACAGACCAAATTACACATTCACTCCCAGATTGCAGTCTGCAGCGTTTGTGAAATTGTCTCTGTTGCAGGACACTGGAACAGGTTAAGACCCTCTACCTCACTTTCCAGACTTGTATGGGAACCATCAGAATTTAGTAGAGACCACATGAATTCATTTAATTTTCACAAACTATGTGAGGCAGCTATTAGGTCTACTTTTTTCCCCCCACTTAAAGAAAATTAGTAAACTTCATTATAATTTGCATACCATAAAGTATATTCAGAGTGTGGGAAGGAAGTAACCCATGTGGATGAAAAGGGGCCACATGCTGACCTAACCTGACTCCGAGACCTAAAGTAACCAAAAGGATGATCTGAAATTAAAACTTTTAAATTAAAAAGCAATCTATGGTGGGTAGTCATGTCCTAGGCTGGCATCTTCCCTGACAAAGATCAACTGTGACCTTAACTGAGTCTATTGTCTTTTTGCACCTATGATAACATACCTGTGGAATGTCGGGTAACTTGTAACTTCCCTTTTTACGGATCCCTCAGGGCACAACCAATGTGCTAGGGCAATAGAGCAGAAACCACAAATTCCCTCATTGCTATTGTTATCCTGTTAATTGTTGACTGTTAACTATCCTGTACCCAGCTATGTAAAAGAAGCATGTATCTATCATTTTACTTTTTATGCAACTCCAGAGGTTTCTCCTGCTTTGCTTTCTCCCAACTTCTTAATCTATCACCAATGGATTTCATGCAACCCACTTACGTCTCCTCCTTGGATGGTAATTTATAAAAATGGGTGAAAAACCACCATTCTCTGGAGCATTGTCTCAATGCATTGACATTCTGCTTCCTGGCAATTGTCGACAGTTTGGCTCTGACTCACAAAAATTCTTTACAGGTTTGAATGTTTCTTACGTGAATGCCCACTGGCATGGGGTGGAAGGAAATACATACAGTACCAAGAGTTTACTCTCCTTCCATCTGCCCATCCTTGGACACAGCTGGAAGGCAGGGAGCGAGGGTGCCCCTGGGCATGTAGAGAAGGGTGGAGAGTGGATCTGGAGGGACAAATAGAAGGCACCAACACAATAATGCAAATATTTTTGGAAAGAGACATATGTACTACTCTTTGTAATATTTTAAGTAATAAATAAAAAGCCCCCCTTCCCCCCTCCCCCCGTCAATGGTGTCCCGCTTTACCAATGTTAAAATCTGGTCACCTTACTCTAAGATGAAGACCTGAATTCAAACACTGGCTTGACCACCCATAGCTCAGGTGAAAACTTTATCTCACGGGTCCCCTTCTTTGCAACATTACCTCTTAGCTTCAGCACCAACCAGAGCCCATAGTCCAGCCCACTCAGAGTCATACTGATATACTCACATTTACTGGTTTCTTTCCAGTCCCTCGTCCTGGGCTTGCAGAGTCACGTGGTTTGGAATATCAGAGACAGTCAAAGTGCAGTCTGAGCCTCCTGCCATCGGGCAGGCAGCTTCTCTCTCCTGTGGGCAGGATCGTGATTGAGATTAACATTGCACTCCAATTAAGCCTCTCCTCTCTAAGTCCTCAGGGGGACATTCTCAGACTTGGATCATGCACTCCTAAGAGCTAATACATTTTCAGATTCTGTTCATCTCATAAATAGGGCCATTAGCACCTCATCTATCTGACTATGCACTTCTCTGCCACTGCTTGGGGCTCCCAGATAAGCACATTTCCAATCAGGCGTGCAAAAGGAATATCATTACCAGCAATAATGTTCACTGCAGGGTTTCCTTTCCTGCTCTATTATTTCCCAGCTCTTTAATTAATATTACGTAACATCTATTATACACTTACTGGGTGCTAGGCACTGCATGGACTGTCTCATCTTTTTTGTTGTTGCTAACCCTCACCTAAGAATATTTTTCATTGATTTTTAAGAGAGCGTAGAAGAGAGAGGGAAAGACAAAGAGAAACATCGAAGTGAGAGAAACATTCTCACATTGATTGGTTGCTTCTCACACAAGCCTCAACCAGAGCCCAGGGCAGGGGAGTAGCCTGCAACTAAGCTATATGCCCTTGACTGGAATCGAACCCGGGACCCTTTGGTCCACAGACCGACGTTCTATCCACTGGACCAGACCGGGTAAGGCTGTCTCATTGCATCTTGACAATAAACCTAGGAAGGTGGTACTACTTAATCCCTACTTTACAGGTGAGGAAAACTGAAGCCTATAGGGGTTAAGTATGGCATCTTAGGTGACATAGTTGTGAAGTAGTAGATCCAAGGTTTGAACCCAGACAGCCTGGCTCTAGAGCCCACACCACTTAACTATGATGCCTCCTCCTGTTTGTGGACAAAAAAAAAAAAAAAGGGGGCCACATACTAAATCCGGCAAGTTCAGGTGGGCCTTACAAACTTAGACTCCACATAGGATGGTCTGAACATAAAATTTCCTAACTGAAAGCAAACTATGAGTGGTAGTCATGATCTAGCCTCGTAGCTTCCTTGAACAGATCAATCTTTACCCATTTTGCATCTCAGATAATATATCTTTCAATGTCAGTGTAATCTCATTTTCCAGACCTTTCAGGGCACAACCCCTGCACTCCCTAGAGTACTAGATCACATTGTTATCTTGTTCCCCACACGCCCTTTCTTTGTGCTACAAATGTTAATTATTAACTATGCTGTGCCCGCCCATGTGAAAGTATATGTCTCTGATTTACTTTTTATTCAATCCTAGAGATTTCCTTGCTTTGCTGTCTCTCACCCGCTTATTCTACCACAGTGGATTTCATGCAACTCTCCTTACATCTCCTCCTTTAATTTTAATGCATAAAATACATGGCAAAACTGCCATTCTCCGGAGCGGTTTCTCAACCCATTGAGATTTTGCTTCCTGGCAATTGTCATTAATGTGGCTCAAATAAACTCGCAAAAATTTGGACAGGTTTTGGACTTAGGTGAACATGTTGTACAACTTTGTGAGTATACTCAAAACCACTGAAGTATACATCTTAAAAGGGTGAACATTATGGTATGCAAATTGGATCTCAATTTGAAAATAAAGAAAGAAGAGAGGCACAATAACTTTGATCCCCTTCCCTTAACAATAAGATTCACAACCCTGGCACATAATATGCTAACACTGCACACGGGCAGTGAGCCGTTTCTCAGGGTGCATACCTCTGGCTATTTTTCTACTCCTTTGGACCAGTTTAAATAATTTTGGTTCTAACTGAAAGCAGATCTTGAGACAAGGATTCGGGTGCAACTCGTTTATCTGGGAATTGGAGAAATACTAAAGGGAAAGGGAAACACTCAATGAAGGGGGAATCAGTAAGTGAGTCACTTTGGGCATTTGGGGCTCAATCCTAGTGGGGGCCCTTCTGTGAGACTATTTTTAAAATACATCAGAATTTCTCTCCAGGAGGTAAGGTAGCTAGAGAATTGATGTCACTGCTGGAGGTTCATTCCTGGGTCGCTGGTCCCTTCCTTCTGGTCTTCTCTGTGTTAATTTTACTGAGTAAGGTCTCATACCCAGAAAGGGACCAGGCAATGACCAACACGGTAAGCAGAGGGGTTGCTCACTGCCCCCGCAGGTACCCAACAGCCTAATGTGTTAGTGAAGCGTCAGGTGTGCTGTGGAAGGAAGGGGTCACTGACTCTCAGTAACTGTACTTCTTCATTTGAGGAGCTCAGATCCCTGAAGGTATGTGCCTTGCACTGACTCAGCAGAAATCACAGCACCTCTCTGGATATACGAGTACATGAGGCATATACAGAGGGGCCATATAAGAAATTATTCCAGCTTTCTAGAACAGACAAACTGCCTGAACAGAGCTGTCCCCTCAAACAAAAATAGAATGGGATGTTTTGCCAGTAGAAATGAAATGGAATAGATAAAAATCCAGAATATTGAGGCCTGCAGTTTTAGAAAAGTTGACTGCTTCTTGCTCTCAAGAATAGCAAGAGATGTGAATTTAAAAGACTTGGAGTAGCAAAGGCCCAAGAACACATCCCAGTGGAATCAAGTGAACCATGGAAATAGCTGGTAAAGGTGTTTTGATCCTCTGGTCTAGCTAGAAATCACTATCACTTGGGTAAGAAGAAAGCACATTTGAAAACTCTGTCTGACAAAAGGTATGTTGAGTGTGGATATTGGCAAATGAAACGGTCTGGATGCAAACAGATCAGAGGCTTCCCAAATTTTGGAGGAAACTATTGCCAAAAAGCCACAAGCCTGTGTAAAAAGCACGAGTCTGTTAGTTTAGCCTTGAAACAGCCTCTGGCAGAAGTTGCTCAACGCGGTAAGGAGAGCATTCTCAACTCCCTCTTTAGATACAGCCAAGGATAGTAAGGGTCCAGGGGGAAGCCCCTCAGAGAGTGATGCCAAGGATGACAAAGAACAATAGGTGAGAGAGTTCCTGCCCAGGAGAGGCATCCTTTGTACTCTCTGCCCATTGGTGTTTCAGCATCGCAATACCATTGTGTCTGTAGACCGTGACTGCTGTGGGCCTCTCCGTCTTCCCCTTTCCCAATGGGAGTGTTGATTGAACTTACCCTATTCTTGTTCCATCACTGGAAATTTATATGTTGGTCTGAGTATAAGCAGACTCCTTGCCTTTTTAGTTCTCAGGTCTTTGATCTAAGAAAAGTTACTGTGGAAAGCAATGCCAGATGGGCTCTGGATTGTCTTCAGGGAGGAGCAGGTGAGGTGTTCTACTTGTGGGAAGAAGAGAACAAAAGGGTGTTCAATGACCAGAAGAGTATGCTGTGGTGGAGACTGTTACTGTCCACCCAGCAGGCTCAGCATGTGCTCCTCTAAGTGTTGCTGGGCAGTCATTTTCCTTTCTTGTAATGTCTTCCTGAGCTTTCGGCATCGAGGTTTTGCAAGCCTTAAAAAATGAGTTTGGATGTTTCCCCTCTTCCTCTAGTTTCTAAATGCACTTGTTTAGATCAATATTATTTATTCCTTAATTTCTTTGTGAATACATTTGAGGCTACAGTTTTCTTTATGAGAAGAGTTTTAATTTCAAATTCAATTTTTAATACATATAGGACTATTGGCATTTTCTATTTATTTTTGTGGAAATTTTGTAAATTGTATTTTTAAAAACTTATATATTTTACCTAAAATTTCCAATTTAATAGCATAAATATTGGCATATAAAATGTCAATTTATTGACATAAATTTTATCATCTCTTCATTATTATCCTTTATACATATTTAATGTCTGTGGTGATATTCCACTTTTATTACTGATTTTGGTATTGATGTTTTTGCTTTCTCTTTTCCAAGATTTGTTTTGTTAGGGGTTTATTAATTGTATCAATCTATTCAAAGAATAACTTTTTGACTTTGTAGATTTTCTCTATTGTATGTTCCCTCCAGCCCCATTTCATTAAGTTCTGCTCTTCATTCCTCCCTTCCTCTTTTGGGGGTTTAATTTGTTGTTCTTTTTCTAGCTTTTGAGTTGGAAACTTAAATCACTGGTTTTCAACCCTTCTTACTTTTTACGATATAGATTTAATGGTCTAAGTTTTCTCCAAGGCACTGCTTTCGTGGTGTTCTTGGTCGTTCAACCTCCCTTCTTCCACCCATCAAGCGGCGAAAGACTCATCAATAGCAGAAATGCCTGATCTCTGAGTCACTGGAGGAAAGCCAGGCAGGAGAGCTGCCTGACCTGCACTGGCCTGTGATAGAAGCAACATAATACACATAACTCTGGGCCCTGGCCAGGCAGCTCAGTTGAGTAGCGCGTCATCCCAATATGCCGAGGTTGCAAGTTTGATCTTCGGTCAGGGCACATGCAAGAACCAAGGAGTGTGTAAATGAGTGGAATGACACATCGATGTTTCTTTTTCTCTCAGATCAATAAAAAGAAAAGGAACATAAGAACTCTGATGTGGTAAACTATCGCGTTTCGTTTGAGTATGTTTGCTATGGTCTAGCTAGCCTATCTTGGCTGGTATGAGAGGGCTTGTCTGACTTCAGCTCCCATGTTGGTTCACGTTGCAGTTTGCCATGATCTCTTCTTTTTGATTCTCCCAAAAATCAACAGTATGAGATTTTTTAAATAAGAGATTTTTACTGAAGATGTGAGGGTCATAGAGTTGGTATTACAGCGCAGCACACAATAGGAAACAGCTTAAAATCTAGTATGTATGCTCCTCCAGCTCATAGGGAATTGTTCATTGTCAGTCTTTTCGATTTGGCCCTGTTCTACTGTCAAGTTTTTGGGTTCCCTTCTCTATTTAGACTCTTCCCTCACAGTTCACATTCTCTCTTTTTTCCACCCCTCCTATTCCAGAGCACCCCAAAATTCTTCAGCTCTTACATATATATTTTCCTTACCTTGGATAAAATCACATTCCTAGTCTTGGTGTCTTTTCTATTGACCAATGCACACTCAGAAGTCTGGGGCAGAAAAGGACCAAGGGCAGCCTATTGGTGAATTAGGGAATTCCCTTCCCTTAGCCCCAGAACCTAGGATAGTATTTAAAACAAATTTTCTGCCACTTTTTTGTGTGTCCAGGTTTTTATTTATTTCATTTCCTTTGTCTTATTTTTCACACAGTTGAAATCCCACTCTGTGGCCTGCTTTCGTAAGGTAATGTTCTATCATGAGCATTTACTATATGACCTTGGTAAACATGCTATTACATTAAATTTTTTTCCTATTAAAACCACAATTATCAATCGCAAGGGGTATAAGAAGGACATGCAACTCCCCTCCCTGAAATCCCACCCACTGGACAGAGAACAGTTAATAAACGGGGCTGCATGACTTCAGCTGCTGACATCTAGACAGAAAGAAGAATATTCAGAAAGTCTGTGGAGTGACTGCTTGGACAGAGCTGTCCCCTAACAGCAGCACCAGAGCCCAGGTCCTGCCGGGGCTGCTGGTGTCCTGAGAGTAGGAACTGCAGATTCAGATGCATTCGGATGCATCTGGAGCAATTGTGGGGACGGAGGGCAGGCAACAATCTGTTCTCAGAAGGATCTAGAGACCTTTAGGGAAAGGCTCCAGCTTATGTATGTCACTCATGTTACTCTGGCCCAGAGGGAGGGGCTGTAATGGAAGGTGAATACAAACAGGGCTGTTTCACTGAAATGCCTGTGGGAGTATTAGGCCCTCTTGCATTGTATTCTCTATAAGAGTGACCCCTGGAGGACAGGGAAGGGCCGGTGGGAGGGGTCCTTCCCCCTCCTGGTGGATAACCCTGCCAAGCAGATTGGACACAGCTGCCTGACCCACAAACTAGACCACACTATGTCGGTCTGAAAAGGAGGGTCAGAGAACTCCACCTCAGGCTGCCATAAGAACTGGCCATGACTTCACTGGTCAGCCAGATTGGGCATGTCACCAGCTAACAAAAAGGAAAGGGAGGTGAGAGGGCCAAGGTAGTGACTCTTAGTTCTGCTTCCAATCCTCAACTGAGAAGGAGAGAGAAGCTAGAGGGGCAGGTGGTTCAGCCAGGTGCCTGCAGTCAACAGGTTCATGGGAAGGTCTGCAGGCCAGGTGAGAGGCAGGAAAACCCTCTGCTCCAGAGTACCTCCTGCACAGGAACTCAGTGAGATCTTGTGAGGGGTCTGGAGATAGAAGACTGGGCTGTGAGGAAGAGAGCTGACCAGGACCAAAAGAGTTGGCCAGGTAACAAGAGACAAATAAGATAATTTGGCATCTGGCTCTGTTAGAAGCCTGCCATGAAATCAGCTCTTTCACCTTCCCTGTTCAGGGCCACGGAGGTAACACTTGATTTTACTAGCCCTGGAGTATTGTACAAATCCTCATGGTTTCCTATACTCTTCCCACATCTTTGCAGTTCCTCTATTAAATCAACTGTCCTAATATGTCCCTCTATTAAATTATCTACCACTACCTAATATTCCTAATAGCCTCTCTATTAAATCAATTATCCTGCCCTGGCCGGTGTGTTCAGTGGTCAGAGCATCAGCCTGCACACCAAAGGGTTTCAGGTTTGATTCCTGCTCAAGGGCACATTACCTGAGTTGCGGTTCATTCCCCTCCTCTGGTTGGGGCACATGCGGGAGGCAACAGATCAATGTGTCTTTCTCACATCCATGTTTCTCTCCCTCCCTCTCTCCCTCCCTTCCACACTCTCTGAAAAAGCAACGGAAAAAATATCCTCAGGGGAGGATTAACATAAACAAACAAACAAACAAAAAAACAATCCTAGTAAGAATGTACCATTTGTTTGCTGCTGGGACCTTACTGATATAGAGGCCATTCTGTGGATAGCCCTGGGAGGCCCCTTGAGATTGGCCAGTTCTGGAGACAAGGATGGAGGTAGAGGTTTAAATGGTGGACTCCTGTAGGGGAGGTGTATGAGGAAACCATGGAAGGTAAGGCTAGAAATTATGACTTCATTAACATACTTCAGAGATCCCTGGTAGGAATGAAATTTGGCCATGCATTTAGGCTTGCCACATGGGGATAGATATCAGTGAGGTAGATCTGATTTGAAGTAGGGGTGGCATTAGGAGGCAGGAAGGCTAGAGTGAGTCTGTAGCTCAGGACCATTGACATCACTCTGATCTCATTTCACTTGCTCTCTGGAGAAGAACTGAAGAGCAGGCCACACTCTGGAGGAAGAGGAGTGATTAAAGTTAGAGCCCACTGAAGAAGGAGGGGGTGTGGTGGGGCGGGGGGCCTGGCACTGAAGTACTTGCACAGGGTCTGCACTAGTGTGCCCCTCTATAATTTTGGCAAAAGAAATAAAGATGTTCAATGCTTACAAAGCAGCATGGGAAGAAGGACATTTTTCTCCACTAACTTTCAGCATACACTCGCACGGAAGGAATGTTTGACAGAGAGAGAACTGGAAATACTCAGAAAACACAAGAGGTTGGGGAGTGTGCGCATGAGGAAACAGATTTGTTATAAATTTAATAAACGCTGGGAGTGACTGGATTGGGAAAAGTTAATTTAAAAACAATACTACCCTGGAGCACTAAATCTGGTTTTATTTACTCAGGCCACTTCCCTTCATAAAATAAGAAATTTGTACACAATGGAAACTGAGCTTTTGTTATGTAAAGGTAACAGAATGTTCCATCATGAATACATAACAGAAATAAGTTTTATTTCTGTGTAGTGGGAGGGAGTAACTTTGGTATTGTATCCCTAAATTCTCTCAGGGCCTTTGCACATGCTATCCCAATGTCTACCAACGCCTAGAACCTTCTCCTTGCTCATACCCAGAAGGAGGTCGGATTTTCTTCTTCTGCTCTAATACATCTTTTTCTGTGATTAAAAAGGGCCTGAGTTGGCTGTAATGTTTTGAAGTATCCACTAACTGGATGGGTTGAAGTACCTGCTGGACTGGATTTCTGAGGGGTCTACTCTAGGATGAGGACTTAAGGGAGTTTATACAGTACTTGGAACGCAGGTTTGGCCAATATCCAGTGATCCAAGTAAAGCATCCATCAACAACTCCAGCCCCTACCCCTTGGATGCCCCCCGTCATTAAAGAATTTATCCTTTACCCTATTTTGGGGAAAAGGATGGAATTTCTTGCTAGTCCAATTTAGTACTTACTAAACTTTCTGTTCATTGGCTTAACTTTTTTCTACTGACCCTTAATTTCTGCTGTTTTATTTTCAAACTTTAAGAATGTTACCTTCTTTTAAACCAGGCAACCATCTGGGTTGCTTCACCTACATTATGTAGTACAACCATCACAATTTTTAAATTTATTTTTATCTTCACCGGAGGATATGTTTACTGATTTTAGAGAGAAAAGGAGAGAGGGGAGAGAGAGAGAGAGAGAGAGAGAGAGAGAGAGAGAGAGGTGAAACATTGATCTATTGCTTCCCGCACAGGCCCTAATCAGGGATTGAATCTGCAACCTAGGTATGGGCTTTAAAAGAACCATGTTACTATGGAAGCACTTAGAAATTGATGTTTGGAACTGTCAAAATTATCATGTAATTTTAATACCAAAATGAAGTGTCATTGTCATCTATAAGACTATCATAGCCATAGTCTTCAAAATTAAGAAGTATACTTCCAAATGAAGAGTTTTAGGAATTCAAAAAAAATTCCATTGTCAAAAATATTCACAAGAACAATTGATGAAAATATCATTGAGGATATTAGCTTCATGGAAAAAAGGGTTTTCTGGTGGAATTTCATGTCTGTAAAATTGATAGGTGGGTTTTAAACAGCGAGAATTATGATTTAATAAGAGTAGTCAAAGATATAATTCTTCAATTTGGATCTATTTCTTTGTGAGATCTTGTTGTGTCAATAACAGCCATTAGGGCAAAATATTGACATGAACTGAACTTAAAAGCATACTTTCTAGTCTCATAAAATATTGAATTCAGATTTATTAAACCCATTTTTTAATCATGTTGCTATCACCAAACAGATTTTTGCTAATAACTTTAAAGTGAAAAGAAAAAGATATATTTACCATTCGTTAAAAATGAAGTAATTTAAAATTGTTTAAAATTCTTTAAAGGTTTTTAGTGTGCTTTGTAATACCTATTGATACAGTTGCATGTGCTTATCACTTATAAATAAGTAAATTGTAAATATCAGGCTACTGGTAGAAGGAATAAAACTCAGTGCTTAAATGAGACATAATGGGTGCTCACCAATAAATAGTTTCGCCCTGACCAGTTTGGCTCAATGGATAGAGCATCGGCCTGCAGACTGAAGGGTTCGAGGTTCGATTCTGGTCAAGGGCATGTACCTTGGTTTCGAGCACATCCCCAGTGGGGGGTGTGCAGGAGGCAGCTGATCGATGTTTCTCATCCATGTTTCTGACTCTCTATCCCTTTCCCTTCCTCTCTGTAAAAAAATAAATAAAATATATTAAAAATAAATAAATAGTTTTGCCCTGACGGGTTTGGCTCAGTGGATAGAGCATCGGTCTGTGGACTGCAAGGTCCCAGGTTCCATTCCAGTCAAGGGCATGTACCTTGGTTGTGGGCACATCCCCAGTGGGGGGTGTGCAGGAGGCGGCTGATTGATGTTTCTCTCTCATCGATGTTTCTAACTCTCTATTCCTCTCCCTTCCTCTCTGTAAAAAATCAATAAAATATATTTAAAAAATAACAATCAATAGTTTCATTTCCCGCCTTGGTGACAAACTTGAAGTGAGAGATGAAAAGGAGAAAGTCAAGATGTCTCCCACATGTGGCCTGGAGCGAGGGGCTGGGGCTACCAGCCAGAAATTCCTCCCCCGGCTGTGAAGACAGGAGCTCCGGCATATCCTGGAAGCAAATGAGGAGTTTGAGTTTGAATAGGTTTTCACGGGCCTGAGAACCTCAGTGGAGAGGTGCCCCAGGAGCATCTGGGCTGGAGATGAGGTTCAGGAGTCAGTAGCGGCAGAAGGTTGGTAAAACCATGGAAGTGAGTGGTCTCCAAAGTGGGCCAGCAGAATGAGAGGAGAGCCCCGCTGGCGTGGCTCAGTGCTGCAGCCCCGACCTATGAACCAGGAGGTCACCACTGGATCACCATAGGGGGCACATGGAGGGGTGCGGGCTTGGTCCCCAGCGTGGGGCGGGCAGGAAGCTGCCAATCAATGATTCTCTCATCACTGATGTTTCTACCTCTCTCCCCCTCTCCCTTCCTCTCTTAAATCAAATATATATATATTATACTGAGAGAGAAGCCTGGCAGCTGTGGGACCCTGGCCTAGTGGAGAGTGGGGAGGTGGCGCCAACTATGGAAACTGCACTCAAACATTCAAGGAAGGCGTGGTCAGCAGGTTCAAATCGGGGAAGCAGGGCGTAAAGGAGCTGCAGGCATTCACTATTGTCTTTGGCAACTAGGAGGTCAGTGCGGACTTGGGGGGCGGAGAATAGGCCAGAAGGTAGGGTGTGTGTGTGTGTGTGTGTGTGTGTGTGTGTGTGTGTGTGTGTGTGTTCAGCTCCAGGGAGCAGGTCAGCTGTTTGGCAGCCGTGACCCCAGAGTCTCACCTTGGGAAAAGTCTGGGCGGGGGAGGAGGTGGGGGCGAATGCACACACCGTGGGGAGCGATCTCGGGCCCGTGGGTGGCCGCGGAGGCGAGGTCGGGGGAAGCCCGGCTCTCGGGGAGGACCGAGCGTCTCAGGTTCCCGCAGGCTGCGCGGCGGGCGCTCAGGTAGCTGCGGGCCTGGCGGCGGCGGGCGGGGTGACCTGAGTGGCGGCGCCGGCCCGCGGCCTGCGCGGTCGGCTCCTCGCCTCTCCTCGCCCCTGCGCCCAGGTAGGGCACCGACCTGGGGGGCGCCGGCTCGCGGGCTTCTTCCTCCTCCCTTGAGCGGGCCCGGGGATCTGGGGCCCGGCCCCCTAGTGCTGCTCCCGGGAACGCTGCCCAGGCGGGGGGTGGGGGTAGGAGGTGTGTGGGGGGGCAGTGGGGGGCAGTGGGGGGCAGTGGGGTGCGGCCTGGCCCGGATCCCGCCTGGCTGGCAGCGGTGCCGGGCAGCCCCCGCCGCGGTGCCCACGGTGCGCTCTGCCCAGCGCTGCCTCCTGCGCCCCAGCCCGGCCGGCCGTCCCCTTCCGGCCCAGGCACGGCCCTGCGCCCTGAACCCGGTGAGTGCGCGCTGCTGCGCTGCTGACCTTGGGTGGGGACCTGGGCTCTGGGCTGCCGGGGGCCTCGCCTATGCTCCCGGTCCTGTCTCTGCGGTGGCTTGGGCTCCTGAGGCCTCAGGTGAGCCAGCCGCATCTCAGCTCCCCGGCGGCCTAAACCGGGTTCACAGGGTTTAGAAAAATTAAATTTGCCGCCACTTAAGCGCCAGGGACAAGTTTCTAGGTGCTTGAGGACTGGCCTGATGCTCACTGCCGAGGTGGACTTCCACCTGGAGCCAGGGGGAAGGCGGGATGACGTGGTGATGTGGTCGGGTCGGCCTTCTTCCTCGCCGCTTTGGCTCTCTCCCTGTAAGGGATGTGTATTGTGTTCTGGCTGTCTGCCTTCTGCCCTTGAACTTCCCGGTAGCTGCTCTGCGGGGGTTGGGGGGGGAGAGGGGGAGGGAGGGGCAGCTAATGGCTTGTCTGGGCTGGCGACCGGCTCTGGGTGAGTTTTGAGAGGCCCTGGAGTAGGGGAGGCTTGCTAACCACAGCCTCATTTCCCAAGAGCCTTAGGTCCTTGCAAGTGCTTGAGCTTGGTGATGACAAATTAGCAAAGGAGCTGCGGTGAAAGCTGGAAGCACTGGGAGGGATTTGAGCATAGTCCTATGGCCTTCTTGGCTCTCCCCCTGGATATGGGGACCTACATGTGTCCGTGTTCAGGGAAAAGCTGGCTGTAGCTGGAACCCTCATGGGAGAAATTCCTCTCTGGCTGTGAAGCATTCATGCCCGTGGTCCTGAAGCCATAGAGCCAGGCAGACAGAGCCTCATCAGCTCTCACCTCCTGAGGGCTGACTGCAGGTTTGGGGGCGTTAGCCTGGCCTGGCTGCAACTCTGAGGACGATGGTAGGAGGCTGACCTGTGTAAAAATCCTGGGGCTTGCAGAGGTGGGTTTCTGGAAGATTCTTGGGCCTCTCAGCCCCACCCTCAGCCCATCGCAGTCCTTCTGAGATCCTGGATAAGGGGGAGTGGCTTTCAGCAAGGTCAAGAAATGGTGTGAGATGAGGCCTATTTCCTTTGTCCTTACACTAGGCGAATTACTCTTCAGATGGCCTCAAAATCAATCCCAGACAAGGGACGATGAAACAGTAGCCTCAGAGAAGAGCAGGAAGATACCCTTTCTTCCCTAAAGCTGCTCACTGGCCTTCCTGGTTCTTCCCCTCAAATGTTAATCTCTTCCTTCCTCTGTGTGCTGGCTCCGTACCTAGGACAGGAGACCATGACTTTGGGCTTTGATATAGGAGCCCAGCTCTATAGGAACCACCACTCTTCTGGAGGGTCTTGAATCCCTTTGGCATAAGAGGATGGGCTCAGAGCTGGAGTGCTGGCCATGTAAACTGAGCAAGAAGTATCATTCATAGAGAAGGCTATTTCTCCTGATCAGATTTCACATTTAAACATGGTTTCCTTTCCTTTGTACCTAAGTAGGGGGAGCTTGAGAGAGAGCCAGGGACACAATAATATTCCATAAATATTGTTGAATAAAAGGACACACTGTCCAAATGAAAATTCATGCTCATGTTCTCAGCTGGACTCTCTGGTACCTGATGATAGATAACACTTGTAAAGCACATGGTAGCTAATTTGATTGTCATGGCGACTTACGAGGTCAGTGCTATTATGAACCCCATTTTATAGGGAATAAAACTGAGCCAGAGAAGTTTAGTACTTGCCCAAGGTCATGGAACAGGATTCAAACCTAGTTAGTCTGGCTAGAGTCCATATTTTTAACCATACATTGTAATGACTCTGAGCATGCTGTAAGTAGATTCATTATGAGCTCATTCACTTATTTATTGTTTTATGTCTTCACTCACCATATTTACTGATGCCTACTATATTTCAGGCATGGGAACACAGTAGTGAAGGAGGTGGGCAAGATCTATCATGGAGCCTATAGTTAGCAGATGAAACCCCTTCGGTAACTCCCATGTGAGTCATGTACAGTAAATGCAACAAGAAATGAACCCTGATAGCAAGCCCACAGCATCCTTCTGGGGAGGGAACATAATTGGATTCCAGCCTTTCTGTTCCTGGGTGTTTGAAGGGGCACTTAAGTGATAAAAGAGAATGCATTCTGGTCTCCTGGGCAAGACATACAGGTCCTGGGCCTGGTTATCATAGATTGTCTTACTATTTCTTCAGAAGGGAAGTAGGGCTTTCAGCTTGGGACCTGTGCTTCTCAGTATAGGGGACTTCTAGGCCATGAGGAGCACGGACATGTTAGCTCAAGGTGGAACTGTGAGGTCCTAAGTGGAGCTTGCCCTCCTGAGACAGCCGCAGTTTCCTCATGAACCACCACTCTTCTGGAGGGTCTTGAATCCCTTTGGCTGCTGTGGGACCCTTGCCCATTGTTCTATCCTGTGTCATGTTCGTGGGGGTGCTGCCTGTTTCCCACTGGACCCGATGGAATGGGTCTCATAGCCATAGCTGGGCCCAGGAAGACAGCTTTCTCTAGGTTGGGAAATGAAGGCTCATAGTGAAAGGCATTTTCCAAAGCCCAGGCCATGGGATATTAATAGGTGCTTTTCCCTGTGATGGCAGGGGTGGGGAGGGTCAAGAAAGCCTGTTGAGTCAAATGAAGGTAAGCAGCTTTCTTTACTGCAGGACTTCTCAGATGTTTAGAATCTGCTAGTAGGAACTGTGCACGACTCCCCATAAGGGACTATAGTATGCAGTGTTTTCCAAGTCTTCCAACCTTTATGTTCTACAGATTACAGTTTGAAGTATGCGTGTTGAGGCTAAGGCTAACCATAATTTGGTTCAGGGTGCAGAGTGAAATTCCCTGAATGTACTGGATCCAGGTAGTTTCTCAGATGCATGGGCTGGGTTGTTCCCCTTGCAGCCCCCCCACCCCTCCCCTCCACCCAGGCCTTCCCCTCCCCCAAACACACCAGCAGAGGGTATCATTTGCCTCTTCTCCCTCTGGCAGAACAGGACTAAGGGATTGGATTTGTTTGCTGTATGAGTTCAGGACGTTTAATTATTTAATGAATAAATATTACCCTCCCTCTAGGTTGATTGCAGCCTGCTGGTTGCACTGTTTATGAAACAGCTGTGAGGACAGGTGGGTCATAATCCCTGAGTAGCTAGAGCTCAGCAGTGGCCCAAGGATCATGTGTCAGCCATGTAATCCTGCTCTGTCCGCACAGGAGCTCTTATGTGGGCTCAGAGAGGCACAACCACACGAATGGACATGAGAAGGTGACTCAGGCCCAAATGAGGGCCAGCGTCAGCCTCCCGGTAAACAACTGACCCATCCTTTCTGGGCTCTTTTCCCCGGGATTTCAACAGCACCACAGAAATAGCCATTTTGCTTACGGTTATTACCCTGACCCACGCCACTTATCTAAGTCACTGGGAGGCCGAGTGCCTGTTCGGAACCTTCCCACCCAGGACTGTCTTTCTAAAGGGCAGATGGAGAGTGGAGCTTTCTGTCCTGATTCTGCTGTAATCCACTCTGGTTGCTTTTAGAGGACGGCTCTGTGGGTCACTGGAGGCAGCCCCACCTTCCCAGTGGGAGCAGCAGGGGGCTGAGTCCAGCCAGGGCTCTGGAGGCTGCTCAGAGCTGGAGGCCCCGTAGGAGCCATGAGCGGCAGTAAGGAGAGAGGGTGGGGAGGTTGGGCTCAGGTGGGTGGGGTGGGACGGACTTCCTCTGTTTGTGTGCGCGTGCGTGTGTATACGTACGTGTGCACAGTCACACTCTGGTAGAGCTTGTCAGGCTGCCCAGTCACCTGTGATATGCAGGTTCCTTGAGGCAAGAGAGGAAGGGCTGGAATAAGATCTGCCGGCTTTTCATCTCAGCTTGCTCCTGTTTGTTTCCCCTCTGTCTGAATCTGTCCTTCCCTAGGAAAGGTTGGAGCAGTTCATAGACCTTCCCTTTTTCAGAGGAGGAGGTTCAGGGAGGAGCTCATCTTGGCAACTGGGCTCAGAGCTCCCCTGCCAGTTCTGGGGTGCCCTAAGTCGGTTGTTTTGACGGGCCCTCCTAGGGGAGGCAGCAAAGGTGATGGCATAGCATAGCATTGTACAGCTGTCAGGAGGAGTCTGGGTGTTAGAGGGAGGCTGTGCTTACCTTCTGTGGTGTGTCAGGAAGGCTGGTCAGTGGCTTGAGTTTCTTGCTCTGGAGAGGGCTGTGATCAGGGCCAGGGCACTGCAGTCAGGGTATAGCAGCCCGTGGGTGATTGGCATGACCTGAGCCCGTTAGGACTCTTAGAAATTTTCCACTTCCATTTCATATTCACGGGAGAATTTCCAGCTCTCCCTCAAGGCTGCTTACAGATATGCAAAGCAGAGCCCTCCCACCCCAGCAGCTGCAGATAGGAGCCTGCAGCTGCTGCGCTGACAC
The DNA here is from genome assembly GCA_004026665.1 of Murina feae. Taxonomy (NCBI): domain Eukaryota; kingdom Metazoa; phylum Chordata; class Mammalia; order Chiroptera; family Vespertilionidae; genus Murina; species Murina feae. The sequence goes on from PVJC01001744.1 coordinate 39,029, forward strand.
TGACTCAGCTCAGCCTCCTGCCCAGCCCAGCCTGCAGCCCCAGCCTGAGTGCGTCGCCTGTGTGGCATCCTCAGGAGCAGCCATGGAGACTCCAGTGCCAGGATCAGGTCTGTGTCGTGGGTTCTGACGGTGGGAGTCTGGTGAGAGCAGGAAGCAGCTTCATTTGTTTACATACGGGGCACGTTGCTTTCTGGAGGGACTGTGGTGCCATGAACAGTTCCTGTTTGTTGAAATTGATGGCATTTTACAGCTTTCTAACCCCAGCCACTTGTACAGACTCATGGCGGGGTGTCGTATGTAAGGGTGAGATAAGCTGGATCACGAGCCAGTGCCGGTGAATTCAGTGAAGCCTCCCACGCCTGCTGGCTCTGGCTGACAGAGTTGAACGCCAGCTTTGAACAAGCAGCTGGAGCGAAAGCTCTGCTTGGCACCTGCAGAGCGGGCTTTGCTCCCCCTGTGGCCCGCGTCTGTAGGCCTGAGCACACAGATGAGCCTTGGAGGGAGGGGCTGGCAGTTGGGGACTGTCTGCCAAAATTGCCCAGAAGGCAGCAGGGATACAGGAGGCACCTGAGGCCCGCTGCAGGAGATTAATATGGGTTCTGTAAAAAAAAAAAAAAAGGGGGGGGGTCTGTGGGGAAATGGTACTCTGTAATCCTTGAGTCTTTGATGTGCCTTGTGAATCTGGGTGGAGGGGCTGTGGGATGTAGCATCTTCCTAATACGTGACTATAGGACCTGTTCTACCAGCAATAGGTATGGGCATCTTAAGGCTCCTGGTTTGAAAAAGGCTGATTTAAGTTAAATAAAGAGGGGGATCTTTTATAGAAAGACGCATCCTGAAAAATATGTTTTGTTGGCTTGAGCAAGCTAAAGATGCTTCGTAGAAAAGCATGGCAAGACCGGGCATCAGAGCCCTCAGGCACAAAGGATCTCCCAAACGCCCATTTCTGAGGGGGCCCGGGGTGTGTGGCTGGTGCGTGTTTGTGGGGTTAGGCGTAGGGGATGGGAAGGTGGTGGTGGGCAGCTTCTGTCCAGGGTGAGAGCTAATGCAGAGATGGGTCTTAGTGGTACGATTCCTTTTGGGCTGGCCTGCCTGGGGTGGGTTAGGTGGGGGAGGACCCTAACTGTCAACACCTGCCATGTTGCAGTTTGTTTTTCGATTTTTCTCTCTTTTTAAAAAAACTCTTCAGTCTCCATTTCCTTTCTGTATCCTTTGTGTTTGTTAAAATGATAGTATAACAACATTAATGATTAAAATCAGACATTGCCTCTCCCACTGCAGTCCTGCCATCTGGCCATCTGAGCGCATGTCTCTCCTACAGCCCTTGTCCACCAGGGGATACGTGTTCATATCTTTGCAACCAAGCCTAGGTATCATTTTATGTATTTATTTCTCCCCCCCCACTTACTGTTATTTTGTAAGACATCTTTATGTGGCTGTACTGACCTCTTAATTACAATTTGGGTTGCTTAATTTTTTCAAGTGAAGTCTGCTCTAATGCAGACATTTTAAAGCTACGCATGCAAACCTCATGTGTATTTTCCTTCCTTCAGATCCTTTTCCTATAAGTCTTTTCTAGGGGGTGTTAAATGGTGTGGGTGCTCCTTGGCTTTGGCTGCTCCTTGCCTGGGGCCTATAGGATGTCTCCTTCTGAGACGTGAGGTTTTGAAACGTTGCCCCAACCTGTGGCGTTAGACTGGGCGGTGAAGGTCTAGATTTGTTCTGACCTAAGCTCCACTTGATCTGGTTCCCTGTCTCTCTTTCCATTTCTCTCCCCTGTCACCCTCTCCCAGCCTCTGCTCTGATGGTGTCCAGCTTCCCCTTCTCTCTGCTGTAAGACATAATAATCTCTAGACAGCTATGCTCTTCCTCTTTGCAGGCCAGGCCTTTGCTGTTGTCCTCATCTCTGCCACCACAGACTAGCAGTGGTGTGTTGGTTCCTCTGTCCTAACCAGCTCCCTCCCGCTCAACCCCCTAACGGTGAGAGGGGCCCAGGAAAGGCAGGGTCCTGGTGTGGAGGAAGTTGGTTTCACAGTCAAGGGGCCCGCAGATGTTCTTTACTGCCCGTTACTAGCCTGCTTGTCTCCTTCCTGTCTGTGTCACGAATGGGACCCACGTGTTGCAGAGAAGACCTGGCAGCAAGCCTCTAGGGCAGTGGAAACCTCTCTGGTACCTAGAATGAAGGCACTCACAACTGAGGAGGCCTTGGGGACCACTTAGTCTAGTCCCTTTTTCTCTCAGCTGAGAAAATGGGCAGACGCAGAGAATGTCTGTCCCAACGTTGCTCAGTGAGTGCCTCCTCCCCCATATTTGCTTCCTCTCCCTGCCATACACCAAGTGGGCACCGTCTCACCTTCATCCTCATCCGTTGGGCTGACAAAGCCACTTCTCTCTTTAAACCTTCCCTAAAGAAACCATGGTGATAGGTGGACAGGAAGCTCTTCCTCCAGAGCCACTCCCGGTGAGGTGGCTGTTGAGAGGATGCAGGATTCACCCATTCCCTAAGTGTGATGCTGCGTGTCCACCTGACACCCAGATGGACAGAGAGAAGGAGCACAGCGTCGCAGGTTAAGAGTACAAATGGAACCAGGTGCTGGGTTCAAATCCCCGAGCAGAGGCTCAGAGAGGAACAGGACAGGGGAGCCACGGCTGAGAACAGTTTACATCTCTGCTCACTGGCCAAGGAGCTCTCTGTACCTTCATGGTGTCATCTTCAAAATGGCAATAATAGGATTAACAGACTTAATAAATATAAAGACAGAATGTACTTAATAAGTGCTATCTAAGTGTTGCGGGGAGGGGTGGGGGGAGATAGAAAGGCAGAAAAACAGAAAAGAAAGGAACTAACCAGGTGATGTGGGCCAGCCACTGCCAGTAGGGAACCTGTGTGTAGGGAGTAGATAGGCCACGCCTCTTTTAAAAAAAATATTTTTTATTGATTTTTTACAGAGAGGAAGAGAGAGGAATAGAGTTAGAAACATTGATCAGCTGCCTCCTGCACACTCCCCACTGGGGATGTGCCCACAACCAAGGTACATGCCCTTGACCAGAATCGAACCTGGGACCCTTGAGTCCGCAGGCTGATGCTCTATCCACTGAGCCAAACCGGTTAGGGCATAGGCCACGCCTCTTACAGGAATCGACTTTTCAGTTGGGCTGCAAAAGGTAAAGAGTATTGCTGCCTCCAAACCTTTACAATAGACCCCCCTTTCCACAGTTTTACCTCCTGTTGACTTTAGTTACTCATGGTCAACTCATGGTATGGAATATTACATAGAAAATTCCAGAAATAAACAGTTCACATATTTTAAATTGCATGCCACTCTGAGCAGCGTGATGAAACCTCGTGTGGGCCTACTCTGTCTTTCCCGTGATGTGAGTCATCCCTCTGTCCGGCGTCCCCACGCTGGAGATGCTTCCCACCTGTTAGTCACTTAGCTGTCTGTGTCATCAGATTGACTGTGTCACAGTGCTTGTGTTCAAGGAACCCTTATTTTACTTAATAATGGCCCCAAAGCCACTCATATAACCTTTATTCACTCACTTTCATTACAGTGTATTGCTATAATTTTTCTATTTTCTATTTTCAGTATTAGTTATTGTTGTTAATCTCCCACTATGCCTAATTTAAGAATTAAACTTTATCATAGGTACACATGTTTAAAAATATCATAGTATATTGCCCAGCTGTGTGGTTCAGTGGTTGAGCATCGACCTATGAACCAGATCATAGTTCCATTCCCAGGCAGGGCATATGCCCGGGTTTTGGGCTCAATCCCAGTAGGCAGCTTATCAATGATTCTCTCGCATCATTGATGTTTCTATCTCTCTCCCTCTCCCTTCCTCTGTGAAATCAATAAAAAAAATATTTAAAAAATCATAGTATATATAGGGTTCAGTGTTATCTGGGGTTTTAGGCTTCCACTGGGGGTCTTGCAATGTATTTCCCATAGGTAAGGGGGGGCGGGGGGACTATTGTATTGTATTTGTTGTGTCTTATTAGAAGTTCCAGGGGACTTGGAAGACTGTGGAGCTGTGATTGAAAATTCTTTCTTTTCAGCAAGCGGCCTTGTTTCATGTGAAGAGGAATGTAGCCTGGGATTCCCCAGGGCCCAGCTGCCATCCTGTGGGACCTTAAGATAATCGTCAAACCCTTTGGACTTTGGGCTTCCCCTCTGTGCAGTGGGAATGAGGTTTGGTCACTGTTGCACCTGGAATGGCCTCCTCAGTCTGCAGGAGGAGGGTGCTGACCTGTCCCTTCTCCCCCGCGGAAACAGAGCCGGGAAAGGCAGGGCTGCAGGCGTGCTTCAGATCCTGAGTTCAGGCCAATGGAGGCATTCTTAGCGACAGTCCTTTCTTTGACTTCCAGACACTTGCTTTCTCATGAAGTGTAACTGGCCCTACACTCTTCACATTCAGCTACTCGTTGAGCTAGTTCTAGACATTGGCGTGCTGGGGTTTGTTGGGGGGAAATCCTGAGTAGGCATCTGACCCCAAGGACTGGGGGCCTGGCCTTTATTTCAGTACCTTCTCCTCCCCGCATGGTGACTCCAGCCACCCAGGAATTCGTGAAGGTGAATGCTTGTTCTTTCTCTGTTAGGCGAGATGCCGCGCCAGTTCCCCAAGCTGAACATCTCTGAGGTGGACGAGCAAGTCCGGCTCCTGGCCGAGAAGGTGTTCGCTAAAGTGCTCCGAGAAGAGGACAGCAAAGATGCCCTGTCCCTCTTCACCGTCCCCGAGGACTGCCCCATCGGCCAGAAGGAGGCCAAGGAGCGGGAGCTGCAGAAGGAGCTGGCGGAGCAGGAGTCACTGGAGACCGTGAAAAGGTTTGTCCCCACGACTCAGCTGTCGTGTGCACAGGCCGCCTGTGGACGTTCGTCCTGAGTTGAGGTGGCTCATGGGAACTGGCCTGTTCCTGGGAGCTGAGCTTCTTTCTTAGCCAAAACCACCTGACCATCACTTAGTTCATGAAGGCCATTTTGGTGTGTCTTAGTTGAGAAGATAAAAAAAAACCCGCTCTCTCTTTGCTGTTGTTTTAATAATGAACCAAGTAAATAAATACACACTATTCCCAAATGAAATTTCTATTTTCTTTTTATAAATTTTAGGATTTCTTGGGAGATATCAATTTTACTTCTTTTCATCACTTGACAAGTGCTTTGCCTTATCAATGAACTCAGTTCACTATTCATGCGGTCGACGCTGGGCGGTGGGGAAGTAGTAAGAACAAGATAGATGCGGTCCCTCCCCTGTAGAGCTTACAGGGGTCTAGACAACAATTAAGTAAATGGACAAATTAATTTAAAAAATGACAAATTATGTGCAGTATTAGTCAGGTCCAATCAGAAAAACAGAAACTGCTTGGGTACTGGAAATAGGATTTAATGCAGGGAGCTGGTTACAGAGGTGGTAGAGAACTGAGAACACAAGCAGGGGGCAGGGGAGCTGCCCAGAGTTTGGACACCGTAGGAAGCAGCTACCACCATCAGCTAGAGAGTCAGGAAAGAGATGGCATTGCTGGAGCTCGGGATGGAGAAGCTGGGACTGCGGTGGCCTCTCCCATGGACGCTGGAGCCAAGGAGGAAAGGCAACAGCTGCAGAGATGCCTCCCAAGGCAGAGATAGATGCAGGGGATACCTGGCTTTAATCCTTATGGCACCTTCCAGTTTTCTCCAGTGGTTGCCATTGGCCAAACCTAGGCAGAAGGCAGCTGACGCATAGGTGGAAACACAGGGGAGTGAATCTGAGGACAGAAGGTCTGGGCCCAGGCTAGGGACTCTGAAGGAGATGAATAGGAGTAGACAGAGAGAGAAAGAAAGAGAGAGAGAGAGAGAGAGAGAGAGAGAGAGAGAGAGAGAAGATGTGTGTGCATGGGGTGGGAGATAGTCCTTTTTCAAAAGGGGTCCTTAGTGAAGGGTTCTTGGGAGAGGTGACACTGCAGCTGTAAAGGATGTAAAGGGTGTAGAAGACCCAGCTATGTGCAGAGCTGGTGAAAGCCATCCAAAGGACCTCTGTCTTCAAGGCCCATGTGGGGTGGAGGTGTGGTTAAAGGGTAAGCAAGCGCCCGGACAGGCATCAGATCAGTCTGGCCTTATGCTCCTTGATGAGAAGTTTGGATCTTGGTCCAAGTACAGTGGGAAGCCCTCACCGTCTCACAGTTTGTCTCACCTGGGAGGGCAGAATTGAAGAGTAAAAACCTTTGATGAAGTGTCCAGAGGGGCTCTGGCTGGACGCCTGTCTGGCTAGCGTACTGCAGACTTCAATAGCTAACATAACGGAACTGGGGTCTCTTCTGCAACCTAGTCAGCGATCAGGTTCTTCCTAAGGCACCTCCTTATTTTGAAAGGCAAGTCCTTTCCTTTCTTGGTAGAGTAGAAGTTCAGTCTTTCCTTAATTTTTTTGGGAAAGAAGTAAAATGTCGAGTATTGGTACAAAGGCAAGAACAGAGCTTCACCACCCAGAAAATAAATGCTCTCTCTCCTCAGAGGGGCTGTGAGCCCGTGAAGTGAAGGAGTTGTTGGTGCCATTGGCCAACTCTGAGTGCCAGCCATGTATTGGGAGAGGACGGGTGGTCCCAAACTCAGTGGCATAGTCACCCCTGGTGGGCAAAGAAGGGCATGACCTAGAGACCCTTGTCCCCACCGCCCTGGCTTCTCAGATGGAGACTTCATGGGCTGATTGATCTGTAAGACCTTCTGTGTCTTTTGAATGAGCCTTTAGATCTTTAGTAAAGAGGAGTCCTGGCAATTTTTTATTACCAGGAATAAGAGGTCTCTAGATTGTTTCCTACCACTGCCTTCTTCCTGCAAGTCCTGATGGTGCTCTGTGATTCCAGAAATTCTTTTGCAAATTCCTGTCCAGAAATGTTGCTCTGTCCCTTCGTCCTAGGTTGTGGTGGTCTTGGTGTGCCTCCCTTTAGACTGGAAGCTCCTTGAGGAGTGTATCTGGCTCCCACTGTACCCTGGGATCCAGCCCAGGACTCGGTGTGTGTTGGTGAGCAGGGGGTGTGTAGCGGAGGAAAGATACTTCTTCCCCTGTTTCACCACAGATACTGCGTTGGGGTGGCCACAGCTCCCGGGACCATTGTGTTCTGCCACTCGGCAATGTGCTTTGTGACCTGGGGCAAATTAAGAAACCTTTCTGTGCCCTGTTTCTTCTTCATCTATAAAATGAGGATGGTAATAGTAGTTGCTTTCATGAGGTGTCCTGAGGAATGAGGGGGTTAACATCTGTAAAAGGCTCAGGACAGGGCCCGGGTGACAGTAAACCCAATGCTTATGTTCCCTGTCCAACTTCCTGCTGCTGAGGTGGAGATGGGCCGCAATAGCAGCTGCTTCTCGCTGTGGGTGAAGTGCTGGGCTGCCCAGTTCACCTTCCTTCTGTAATCCCTGCATCTTAGTAAGTGGATATTCTTATGACCTCGATTTTGCAGATTAGGGAACCAAGGCTCAGAGAAGTTAATTTGCACAGGGACACGTAGCCAGTAAGTGGCAGAGCAGGGACTAAAACTCATGTCTTTTGCTGTGGAGACAAAGGAAAGGGTTTGGAATAAGCATAGTCAGATGTACATACATATATCATAGTGAAATATGTAAAAAGATTGTTAAGAAATGAACACTTTTATTATGGTGTTGGCAATATATGTGAAATTTAAAACATTAAAAAGATCAGCAATCAGTGAAAGACATTTAAAAAGGAGCATTGAAAGCTACAACGCATGTCTATTGAATGCAGACCCCACACTTTGCCACGAGGCTCTCCCCGTGTTAGTCAGGGGTGGGGTCCTTGGCTCCATCGCAGGCACTGGGGTGACATGGGTGTGGCTCCCCAATTCATAATTGGCAGCTTCTGAATGACATGGAGAGAAACTGGGCCAAAGCTCTACCTTACCCACTGGCGCTTTTTCTGCCGATGACAGCCTGGTCCCTGGGCTACCTGGCCGATGCCTCGGTGTCCTCTGGGGCTGTGCACCCCCAATTTTGTCTTTCTGTTTCACTGCTCAGCAGAGGGGCCATTAGGCAAATGATCAGGTGTGACCATTTTAGTGGAGGAACCCTCTCCCCAGCCTCCTCTTCATCTCTACTCCTCCCTGCCATTCTGAGGGCACACGGTGCCAGGGAGCCTTCCTGCAAGGAGCCCACCGGCCTCCAGGTTCGCAGTCAGTGGATTTGTTTCAAATTGTGACAGGAGATGGGGCTTCCAGTTTGGGAAAAGCCCTCCCTCGCCCTGGCTCCTCTGAGAAGCCTGGATATTCCTCGTGCTTGGAGGAGGCTTTTTACATTTTTTATTTTTACAGTCATTTTCTTTTTCTCTTATATTAAAAAAAAAAGTCTACTATAAAAGCATAAGATAGAACCAGGAAGTAAAACAGCTTCTTACAAAAAAGAAAAACTTGGTCTGTGAATAAGACAGATGAGCGCCTAGAACGCAGTGGCTTGCTGTGCAGGATTCCAGTGGCTGTAAGAACTGAACTGGGCTCAGACATCTCCCTTCCAGCTTTGGGGGGCTGAGTCCAGAAAGCCAGTGCCCCAGGCTGCTGGGAGAAGCACTTGTTTTTACAGGCGAGGCCCCAGTCAGGAGGCCAGCAGGGCCCCATCTCCTTAGGAAGATGGCATTGTCCACGTCTGCACTGGGAGGCGGGTTCGTGGGGACGGCCACGGTGAGAGGGAGGAGTGGACAATCCGTGGAATCAAAGTCAGGAGGCAAAGACAGGAAGACAGGAAAAGGCCAGTGGTGCCCAGGAGCTGCCTTTTGTTCCCTTTGAATCTCTTCATATTACCTAGTGTGGGAAGCGGCCTATTGTCTTCTCTAGCAGAGAGGTGTGGACAAGGAGCCCTGGATGCTGGTGACCCTTGAAGCCCTGGCAAAGGTCACTGTTTAGCGGAGACAATGGTAGCTGAAGCAACTTCCCCGCCAGATAGCAGTGTAAATCCTCACTGATTGTCTGTCACTGCACCTTGCCTGCCTAAGGCCTATGGGTTGTATCCCAAACTCAATAAAATGATGGCAAGGTCTGAGCACAACTGGAGTCCATCCTCTTGGGATGGGCTCTCCCCTGGCCCCCCACTTTCCAAATTATTGTTTCTTGTCTCGCCTCTGTCATTTGTGTGTGGCTCCTCTTCCAGCTCCTGAACCCTGAACCACGCGGGACGTGGGGGTTATACACACTTACACAGCCTAGCCCGAGTTCACCTAGCCCACACAAGTACATAGTTGGAACTTAGCCAACATTGACAACACGAAAAATTTCTGAGCAACCAACATGCACATTAATGCTCTCCGGCCTCTCCTATTTCTTCTTTTTAAAAAACTTTATTGGGTTGTAATCCATATAACACACTATCCACCCATTTAAAATATACAATTCCGTGGTTTTTATTACCTTTCCAGAGTTGTGTAACCATCACCACCAGTTAGAGCTGGAATATTTTTATCATCCCCAAAAGAAACCTATACCTTTTTAGCTATCATCCTCCCAATATTTCCATTCCATCTCCTATTTATTATTACATTGCACAGATTCTAATAAGCTGGTGATCCTGTGACATTTTTAAAAAAAAATTTATTGCTGACACTATTACAGATGTCCCCCTTTTCCCCCACCCCCTTTACCCACCTCTACCCAGCCCCTGTCCCCACTCCCTCTGAATGTCGCCACACTGCTGTCTGTGTCCATGGGTTATGCAAACATGTTCTTTGCTAATCTCTTCACCTTCTTTCATCGCGTCTGCCCCACCCATCTCCCTCTGACCTCTGGCAGTCTGTTCCATGTATCCATGCCTCTGGTTCTATTTTGCTCATTAGAGTCCATATTTAAGTGAGGTCATACGGTATCAAATTTAAGGGAGTGCGTTGGAAGTGAGAGAAGGACTTCTAGAGACAGGGTGGCAGAAGGGATGTGTGGGCTTTGGACCTGGGCTTTGGATCCAGTCCACTGGCTCCAGTGACAGCCCTGTCTTGATCAGGTCTGGCCTTGGGCAAGATTTTCAATATGTGCAATGAGTGTCATTAAAGGACCCATCTTGTGAGAATTAAATGAGCTAATACGCATGACTGCTTAGCACAGTGCTGGGAACATTATTAGCGTTCCTGGTTTTGTTATTGTTAGTATTAGCCAGGCAACAGTGAGGGAGGAAACAGAATAATTGTGAAAAGCAGATGAAGAATTCGAAGCACTGCAGTCTCAGAGCAAAATGCCTCGAAGATGGTGACTGGATGGTGCAGTGATGACCCTGAGTCACCGAGAGAACTTTAGGTTATGTGTAGCATGCTCTGACTAAGACACAGGATTATGATTTTCATTGTAAAAAGCCACACCAAAGTTGGTATTTTTAAAAAGTAGAGGACAGACATGATTTTAAAAATGTAGCTCCCCCAAACAGCGACTTCCTCAAGAATGTACTGAGTAAAGCAGGTAAATAGATACTTGTTATGAATTGAGTGTAGCCCAGATAAAGTGCTGTTACATCATTTTATTTTATGAAACTTCTTCAATCAGGGGGAGGTAACTTGTTCACTCATGGCCATTGACAAAGGAGCTTCATTTGAAATAGCCAATTCATCTGCTTTTCAAGTTGAGAATGGAGCATTTAAAACTTAATTTAAAAGGTAGTAAAGACTGTACTTCATTTTGACCCCTGGGATATTTCTGGAGAAGGGCAGCTGGGAAGGCCTGGGGAAGGGGAGCGAGGGAGGAGGCAGGTGAATGGAGACCAGCCCTTGGTCAGGAGGGAGAGGAGGAGAGGGGACAGCCATAGGTGAGGGCTGGTTCTCTATCAGGGAGCCTTCTCTGACCTGCTGCTCCACTGCACCTGCCCCCAGTCTGCATCAGGTGTCTCCTCTGGGATCCCCAACAACCAAGGGTTTCCCACCACACCAACCACGTTATATGATGACAGTAAGGACAGTCTGCCCAACCATCACTCTCATTACCAGTCAGCCCCTGGAGCCAGGGGTTATATTTCATCAATCCATCTACCCCAGGGCCTGGCACACGGTAGATTATTCATTGGAGAGGGGTCCCACCGTGGCCCCTGATTCATTGTACATAATTGAGAACCTTTGGGGAAAGGTTTGCTCTGGTGCTGCTCCCTGCCTGGCAGTCCTCTGGGCAGACTGCAAAGGGCGGTGGGCTGCAAAGGCCCCTGGGAAGATGCCAGCTGTTCACTAGAAGAGCAAGAGGGGCCCTGGTTCTTACCTTGGGCTTAGCACATAAATCAATCAGATGTTATGACCGAAGACTTTGGGATGTCTGATTCCCAGGAGCTGAGGAGGGCTGGGGAGTTGGGTAGGGAAGGGTTGAGACACAGTGAATGGCAGAGGCAGCCAAGGGCCCTAGAGATGCTGGTGTGGGCATCAGAACAACGGAGAAAGGCTGTTCTCCATCTTGTGTTGACAAGCTGGTCAGGCAAGAAGGTCCCTGTGGCCCAGGAGGATGAAGCTGCTTCCTGGCCTGTGGGCTCTCTGGCCTGGCCTGGAGCTGGTGTCCTCATAGCCCCACACCCCGCCAGAGTTTTGGCAGGAGTGTGTGTCTGCCAGGGGACATGTGGGCAGGGAAGGAGGGGGTGTGCCAGCTGTGGCAGAGCAAGCTGGCTTCCTCTGGTGCCCCAGGGGTGGCACGAGGTGCAGCAGGTGAGCCTGTGGACAGAGAGATCTTGGCCCTTCAAAAGGAAGTGCTTTCTAACAAATGGAATGGATAATGTTTTGTCTACTTTGTGTTTACGTGCTTAACACTGGCCTGGCCCAGAGTAGGTGCTTGGCAAATGGTGTTTTGAACATGATTGAATGCTGATGTGTTATTTAGAAATGTAGTGAGCTCTCTGTCACTGGAGATATTAAAGCAAAAGCTGCCATTGTGAGAGGGTTAGAGTATATTATCTTTAATGTCCTTTCCAGCCAGGAGACCTCCCATGGTTCTAAAATTCAGATAACAGTTATGGTAAGCTTTTATAGTTGTGACACAAATGGGGAGCTTCAGGTGGTCTTGAGAGGGAAAGAAGGATGTGTGTGTGTGTGTGTGTGTGGTGTGTGTGTGTACACACACATACACAGCTGCTGCTCTCATTTTTGTTGGCTGAGCCTCAGTTGTATAGAATGGACACTAGATATGGGCTTATGATGTCCCTCCCTAATCTCCAGACCCTTTGAATATCATGAGACATCACTCCTGTGATTATGCTGTGGTATGTGGCTCAGTGGACCTGAAGATAGGGACATTACCAGGTGGGCATCACCTAATCACAGGCTGGTAATAGAGGGGGGAGTCAGAGATTCAGAGCACCAGAACCAAGGCCATGCCTGGCTTTGAAGTTGAAGGGTGTCTGGGTGCAAGAAAGCGAGTGATACCTGCCCAGGAGCCAGCAAGGAACTAGGGGCCTCAGGCTGTGGTCCCATGGAACTGGATTCTAAATGAGCCTGACTTCTCAGCTGCAGACCTGTGTTGTGTGTTATTGAAGCTATCTGGCTGTGCAACTTGTCATGCAGCAAAAGAACGTGAACACAGGGCCCTCTCCATGGACTCCATTGAGCTTTCCCAGTTATCTGAGACACAAACTTAGTGGTTAGCTCCAGTTACTCCAAGCCCTTTCCTAAGGTGAGTGGGCCCCGAGGAGGAGTTGACCCATCTGGTGTTAAATCTTGTGTCTGCGAAGTCTGAGCTCCAGCCCGTGGGTGTTCACATGTGACATCTGAGTCTCACCTGATGACCAAGGCTGGAGCCATAACGGACGTCTTCAAGAAGGAGAATTCTTTGGACACTAGCATGTGGACACTGGCTTCCTCAATGGGCAGAAGGATGTGGACATTTCTAGGACAAGCCTGGTGGGGTGTTGGCTTAGCCAGCCTCCCAGCTTTCTGATCCTGGGGTGCTTTTTTACTGTTCTTACCTTACACGTCACCTTGCTTCTCCTTGGCGGGACCAGCCATCAGGCGGCACTGGCTGAAGCATGTGTGGCACTTGGCTTAGACAGTAACAACTGTGACCTGGCAGGCATGTGAGTGACACAGAAGCCAGTCTCATGGGGCTCGAGGGAGCCTGTCAGAATGTGAGAAGGAGCCCAAAGCATGGCTCTTCCTCTAAATGGGAATGTCCAAACAATGCCAAAGTGAGAACCTCATTACTCAGGGTGATGATGGACTGACATGAGCTGGCATCGTTCTTGGCTAAGCTCTGTGTGATGACTGGATGGCAGGCTGGGGAGCCCTGGGCCGAGGCTCCTGGCGTTCATTCAGGCTGAGTTTCCCAAACAACACAGTGCACCTGTTATGCAGGGCCAGGGGCCGGGCAAAAATGGACTCTGGGAAAGTGGTCGCCTCCACTTTCCAGGTGTAAACAGCCTTGTCCTCAGAGAGGTGATGAGGACCAGCAAGCCATGGCAAGTGGTGGGTGTATAAACAAGGGAAGGAACTGTGGTTCCTGAAAAATCACCAGTGGGTCTGTGAGGAGATCTGGGCCAAGAGCCAGGAGGAAGTCAGCTGCTTTCTGTGAGCCACGAGACTCTTTCAGAGATTAACCGATTTCTCCACAGCCTGTAGGTGTCACTGGTGCCTAGAGAAGAGGAGGGGTTCTGTGGACTCTGGTGGGTCATGGTTGTCACCCAGTCCTTTGCTGGTGGCTGTAGGCTCTGACACCAGGGGGTGGCAATGCCAGGGGGCTGGGAGGTGGAGAGAGAGAGAGAGAGCAGAGTATTCAGGGCCTCACATCACTGCTGTTAATTCCCTTCCTGGAATCCTAAGGCTTGGGGTGTTGTCATTGGAAACATTATTATTTAGTTAATGAGGAAGGTGAGTATTCAAAAATCAGCATTGTGAATAAGCATGAGATGTAGCATTTAAAAAAACATTTTTATTGATTTCAGAGAGAGAGAGTGAGATAGAAACATTAATGATGAGAGAGAATTGTTGATCAGCTGCCTTCTCCATGCCCCACACTGGGACTGAGCCCACAACCCTGGCATGACTTCCTGGTTAATAGGTTGACATTCAACCACTGAGCCACGTTGGGTGGGCGAGCGAGATGTAGCATTTTAAAATAGAGGCTCCACTTCTCCAAGAGTTTGTAAAGTCATCTATTGGTGCCAAGGTGACAGGTCCAGAGGGACCTGAAATTGATGCCGATTAATCAGTTTTCCATAACAGAGACTCAGGTCTGTGCCTGCCAGGCAGAAGCAGTTAGGAAGGCACATGGCAGCCTCAAGAAAGGAGCAGCAGGGGTAACAGGGTGGAGCAGACACCAGGGAAGGAGGAGGCCCAGGGCTAGCCGCACCCCTTCCCATCTCTGGGTCCCTGACTTTCATTTTATGAAACAAGAAGGTGTGACTGGTCCATGGCCTTGATGTCTTCTGGCACCAATGCTCCAAATTTCCAACTCCAGGAAACAGTGTCACTTCCATCTGTGACCCTGCTCATAGTCCTTCCTGAGACTGTCATATGCTGGGACTTAGACTTTGGGTCATCTGAAGACAACATGCTGGTTGACTTGGCATTGTCCATCCTCTTCTGTCCCTGGGGCTAGACCCCTGGAGGATGGTCCGCCCTCCTCTTAATGGAACAGACAGCCCATGACCGTTCTTAGTGACCAATGGGTGTCTGGATGGCCATTCTGCACCTTATGCAGGTGTGTTTAAGAGGAAAGCATAACTAATTAGATCTTAGCAGTAAGACCAACATCAGTGATGAATCAGAGCAAAATTCTCCTGCCACGGGCATAACAAGTCTCTTCATCACTCGCCCCAATTAGCTACTGACGTCTCCACCTTTTCCTTGTGCTTGGCTTTTAGAAAGAAAAGTTTCAAGATGATTCGGTCCCAGTCCCTGTCCCTGCAAATGCCAACGCAGCCAGATTGGAAGGGCCCCCCGACAACCACTCCAGCCATGTCTCCTGCAACACCTGTGCTCCCTGGAGCCACTTGCCAGCTCGCGCCAGCACCTTTTGCCATGCCTGAGTACCAGCGGGTAACCATCAGCGGAGATTACTGTGCCGGGGTAAGGTATCCCACTCACCCTACTCTCCCTCTCCGTGGGATCCCCTGGGGGCTGTGTGAGGGTGGTATGTGCCTTGTGCAGAGGCCAGAGCCCATTGGGCCATTGGGTTATGCCCAGCCCTGAAGCCTGGCCCAGTCTGTAGGTGTCTGGCAGTGGGCAGGAGGCTGGTCTCACACCTGCACATTGGCCTGGGGCATTAGCTAGCTTCTTTCAGTCTCCTGGCTGGCATGCCATAGGGCATGGAGCCCTTGAATTGGGCAGTTGGTCCCAGAGAGCTACAAGTCTATGTCAGGCAGGCTGACCTTTTAGATCTCCTTGGCTCCCGTGGGTCTGCTGTCAGGCATGAGGCCTGCGGTACCTGTTGTCTGGTGGTTGCTGGTCCCCTGAGCACTCCTCTGACATTTTCAGCTGTGGCCTGAGCCCCTGGCTGTGCTGGGTCCATCGGTTCTGTAGACAGCGTGTTTGCCTTTGTCTAAGGCAGCGGTTCTCAACCTGTGGGTTGTGACCCCTTTGGAGGTCGAACGACCCTTTCACAGGGGTCGCCTAAATACATCCTACATATCAGATATTTACATTATGATTCATAACAATAGCAACATTACAGTTATGAAGTAGCAACAAAAATAATTTTATGATTGGGGATCACCACAACATGAGGAACTGTATTAAAGGGTCGAGGCATTAGGAAGGTTGAGAACCACTGGTCTAAGATACTGTGTCTGCTCATCTATTTATTCCTGCTGCTCTCGGAAGACATCTGGGAGGGCTAAAATGGAATTAACACACCTTCCTGGGGACACTTGGAGTCAGGAAAGGAAAAGCTACTTCCTTAGCCAAAAGTAAGGAGTAACATTTAGTAAAAGGATAAAAACATGCATGGAAAGATATGCCGGTTTTGGTCCTCTGAGGACCGAGCCGAGCGGGGGAGGGGGGAGGAGGGAGTTATAGCTGCATCTGTGATGATTTATTTATTCAAATCTGTAAGAGATCTGAAGCCATGATGAAAAATTATTAAAATTGTTAGCTCTGGGTGTCTGCCTTTGCTTGTTTGTATGCTGATTAATCAGTTTTCCATAATAGACTCAGACCTGTGCCTGCCAGGCAGAAGCAGTTTAAAATGTTTCAAAACTGAAGTGATTTTTTTCATTAAAGCAGGGGAGGACATTTTCAAGCCTTAGGCCTCCCACGCTCCTCTCACCGCATCTCCTCGGCCCTTTGTTGGGTCACATATCCGCTGTTATGACAGTTTAGCTGCTCGCCTCCCGATCGCATTCAGACTCTGCCCCACACATCCTTCCCAACTGACTAAGACTGATGAGCCCCCTGGGAGGTGGGAGTTCATCTCATTCGTCTTTGAACACGAGGCAGCTCAGGGAACGCAGAACATTCCTGGGCTTTGGGACTCAGTCAGAGCAGGCTCTGCAGTTTGATGTTGTGACTTCCTGGCGCATGATTTATCGTCGCTGGGCCTCGGTTCCACCATTTGTAAAACAGGTTGCCGTGAGGACCCAGTGAAATCTGTGGAGAGGGTCTAGCACACGACACCTGCCCCTAAGTGCTTGTGGCTGGCTGGATTAGGGTGAGCCGATGAATCAGAGCCAGGGGGCGGCAAAGCAGCAGAGTGAGCATGCAGACGGTTTTATGATTACCTCCAAAGGACCCATCAGCTGAGAGCGATGATGCTCACCCTCAAGAGGCACACAGTCCAGGCTTTGCCTCTGTGTGCTGAGTGCAGCCACAGGCTTGTGCTGTAATCAGCAGCACTGGGGGCTGGCTGGGGGTGTGCAGGCCGGAGTACCTGCCTCCCTCCCTCATTCTCCTCCTGTGTAGGTCCACGAGACTGTTGCAGGTCAGGGATTTGGTAGGACTCCCAGGGCTGAGCACATAGCTGTACTCTGACTGGGATTTATTACAGCAAAAGGATACAGAGCAAAACCAGCCCAGGGGACAGGTCCCCAGGACAGAGTCTAAGGAAGGTCGTCTCCCAGTGGAGTCACCACAGCACATTGAACTCGGAGGGTGGCAACACATGGGAAGTGTCATCTATCACGGAAGCTCATGAGAGACTCAGCACCCAAGGCTTTTATGGAGGCTGGTCTCACACCTGCACAGCACCTCCCCACACTCCAGACTCCCAGAGGGAAATCAGGTGTTCCGCACGAACCTGTTTGTGCAAGCAGCGTAGGCACAAGGAACCACTCCTACAACTCAGGGAATAGGTGCTCCCAAACCCAAGTTCCCGGCGGCCAGTGAGGACGGCCGCTGCATGAACTCTTCCTGCACACCTTCCTTTGCAGATCACCGTGGAGGACTATGAGCAGGCCGCCAAGAGCCTGGCCAAGGCCCTGATGATCCGGGAGAAGTATGCCCGGCTTGCCTATCACCGCTTCCCGCGGACCACAGCCCAGTACTTGGGTCATTCACAGGTGGACACAGCACCTCCGGGGGAGGGCCTCCCAGGTACGGTGCTGTGGCTGCAGGTGGGGTTCCAAGTGGACACGGTCCAAGAGTTGCTCAGGACTTTTTACCAGCTGCCTCTCTTCCCCCGGATGGTGTTGTAAGGGCAGGGTGCTGGCTTCACCTCCCACAGAACTGAGCTGTGGAGTTAGGAGAGAGATGAAAGTCTGCATCTTGGGAGTTTTCCAGGGAGACAGGCAGTCATGTGGGGTATTTTAAAAAAACATATTGGACATGAAATGCCAAATTAGTGTGTGTGTGTGTGTGGGGGGGTAAGTTATAGGAGGCATGTTGCGGATAGGGGAGGTAGGCTCGGGGGTCAAACCTACCTGTATTCTGATCTAAGCTCAGCCGCTTTCTTGGGCAAAGATTTCTCCAAACCTCAGTTTCTCAGTCTGTAAAATGGGAATACTAACGATACCTGTCACCTGGGCTTGCATAAAGGAATGAATGTGAAGCAGTGAGTACAGTCCTGGCACCCAACGAGTGTTCAGTAAATGGAAGCTGGTTTATGCTGTGGGTTTGGGGAGATTGGCGAGGGCAGGATCATTTCTGGTGGGCTCTGTTTGGCCAGGGAAGGATCCAGGAGCAGTAGAGACTGTGAGATGAATGAGCACCATAGGAAACCTCGATATTGAAAGTTGGCGGGGGGAGGGAGTGGGGGGGAATCCAGTAAGGGCCTGATGGCCTGTGCCAACCCATGACCCAGGCTGCCCCCTGGGTGTAGTTGGTGCCATTTCTGGCCTCCTTGAAGCTCTGAGATCTGGACTTGGAGTATCTGTTACCAACAGGGGCCCTGGGTAAGTCTCAGTCCTTCTCACCCATTTCGCTGTTTGTCTGAGGGAAGTTGATCCCACCTGCCCCAGTTTTGGCAAAGGCCGGCAGGAATGACTGTCAAATGTGTACTTTCTACAAAGCAGAGCACCCAGGGGTCCCGGCATGAGTGTGGTGGGTGGAGGCTGTGGCTTCACCCAGGCCTTGTACTGCTGGCATCTCACAGGCCACTGGCACATTTCAGGGACTCCTGAGCAGAGCAGAGGCCCCCCAGTTCCACTGCTATTAAGCATAACCTGTTCCTAGGCCAGAGACAGAGCTTAGCAAGTCAGGAAAAGCCATTATGAGAATAGTGCCCAGTAATTTACATCTCGGCATTGCTATTCACAAAGCATTTTTCTATACCCACCCCAGCAGCCCTCACATTGGGCTGTTAAGGCAGGGTGTGTAATCCTCGGATGAGCAGACAGGATCAGAGGTAGAGTGGTTTGCTCAGCGTCTCATAGCTGGGCCATAGCCAGGAGTAATTTTCTGCCCACCATCAGCTGACTCAACCCTTAGCGGTTGGCATTCCTTACTCTGTGGGAGACCAGCCTTATTGTGCTCATCTTAGCCCCTCGGCTGCCCTGGGCTCAGGAAGCCCTGGGAGGACAGAGACCACGGGGCAGTCCCAGGTGCTGTCTGTTCTCTTATTAGGAGAGGACACAGCTGCCCTTTGTAGTGCACCTGTGGCCCTGAAGTGCCCAGGAGGCTTCAGCTCGTTTCAGTTAAATTTTAAAAACTTGCCAGCCACGTTCCAGGGATTATTCTAAGAAATGGGGATGCAGGAGCAAACCAGATAAACATGTACCACCCAGGATAACTAAGCGAACTTATTTTACATAGTCGTAGGTGCTAAGGAGACAAAATCAAGCAGGGAAGGGGCGGTGAGATGGCAGGGTGGGTGGGGTGGGGGCGGGGGTAGTGGTTTTTATATGTGGGATGACCAGAACAAGCCTCACCGACAATGTGCCTTTGGAGCCCACGTGAGCTCATGAGGTCAAGGGCACTTTGCCATCGCTCAATTCTGTTTTTGCAGACTTCCACCCTCCCCCACTGCCCCAGGAAGACCCTTATTGTACAGATGATGCTCCCCCCAACCTGGGCTACCTGGTCCGCATGCAGGGGGGCATCCTCTTCGTGTACGATGACAAGAAGATGCTGGAGCGCCAGGAGCCCCACAGCCTCCCCTACCCCGACCTGGAGACCTACACCGTGGACATGAGCCACATCCTGGCCCTCATCACTGATGGCCCCACGTAAGCCAGCTGCCCCCAGTCTGCCTCTCCTTGCGTGGGGGCTATTCTGAAGGGAGGAGGCTGGGAAAAGCCATCTAGGTCACTCCTTTGCTCTGGGTTTTCTCGCATTTAAACCACCCCAGAAAGAGAGTGGTTTCCTTATACCCCTTGCCCTGTGGGTTTCTGCAACAGTTCATCATAGGCTGGCATATTAGAGTTGGTATTTCCTGTCCTACATGCATAGGTGTGGAGCTTCTGTTTGCTGGTGGCCACCTGTGCACCTTAGAATGGCATCACTCTTCTCCCCAGGCATGATGACTGCCTCACACAGTCACCAGCCCAGGGCATGCCTGTTCAGGGGTCCTCAAACTTTTTAAACAAGGAGCCAGTTCACTGTACCTCAGACTGTTGGAGGGCCGGACTATAGTTTTTAAAAAAAAACAACTATGAACCAATTCCTACGCACACTGCACATATCTTATTTTAAGCAGAACAGGCAGCGGCAGCAAAAACACTCGGCGGGCCTGATAAATGTCCTTGGCGGGCCGTAGTGTGAGGATGCCTGCGTGTAGATGGTGGAGGAGCGGTCAAGGCTGTTGCTTCAGGTGTTGGGTTTTCTGTGTTTCTGGAGGGGAGCGTGCAGGGAGCCTGGGAACTCTGTGCCACGACCCCCATGATGCTTGTGGGCTTGGCTCTTGTTAACCTGGCAGGCAGTCGTCTTCTTGACTTTGGCCCCTCACTTCTTGGTGAGCACTTCAGCTAATCAGCAATGGAAGTGCAGCATGACTGGACCCTGGGTGGCTGTGCTGGGTGTGCCCAGGCAGAACTAGGGGTCACCACTGAGGAACTTCTTTCTTGCTCTGCCTTTTGGGTTTTGATGGGAATGAGTGTGAGGGCAGTCTCCAAGGGAGGAGAGTGGGCCTGAGGGGGATGGGCAGGTGGCTCTTGCTCCCCCCTGATCTGAGGGTTAATAAGACCTGGAAGAGGGGAGGGACAGTTCCTGGGAGGCTCACCTCAGCCAAAGTGAGGAGCTTGGAGGGAAAGCCTTGGGGGAGAGGGAAAGAGGATGAGGGTGTGTGCTCAGCGGCTGTCCTGTCTGAGAGGCTGTTAAGGTGAATCCTACTGGGGAGAGGGACTGCGCGAGATGATCCTTGAAATCCCTGGTGACCCTCCTCTCTGGGGCTCATCTTGTCTGGCAGATGACCATGCTGTTCCAGGTGCCACAGCCGCTCTTTATGGAAGTCTGAGTGATTGGATGCTAAATGAGCTGCTGTTTGTGGGGGGCACAAGGAAGCACATGGCATGAACTGTGGTTGAAGGTTCTGAGCGGCTGTGGGCACAGGCGTGTGGCCAGGCATCCGGGTTAGGTGTGGGCTGGCAGCTGGCCTTGAGCAGTCGGCTTTTTTGCCAGCTGGTAGGGGCATCAGTCAGAGCAGAGATTTCTGTCCTACTAATAGACATCTCTACATTCCTTACCTGCCCACAGTGAAGCCTCAGGTCCTTGGGTCTCAGGGTTGGGAGCAGGCCAAGATGGGCAGGTCATGCCTGAGAGTTTGACTATATTATCAATCTCTGGGAAGAAGTTAAATTCCTTTCAAAGAATTAATGGGGCTGAGGATATATGGGAGGAAAGGAAAACGAAGCAATCAAGGAGGGAGACTTTTACTGTCAGCTTCTTACTTGTTCATAGGAAAGGAGGCTGAAGATCAGTTGCCTAAGCATATAGACCTAGAAGTCAAAGAACCTGCATGAGGTTGCAGAGTCAGCTCCACCGCCCTGTATCAGCTGCTCACTTATTTCAGGGCACACAGATGTGGTTACACAGCTCCTTCAGCTGAGTCTGTAGAGAGCTGGAACCTCATCCCTCCCCGCTCCATCCTGACCTTCCACTTGAGGGTGAGTCCCTACAGACCCTGGAGGTCTCCAAACCGGAGAGCTTGATGAGACTTCTCAACTATGGTTTCTCTCCCTTTATAACCTGCAGGAAAACATATTGTCACCGGCGATTGAACTTTCTGGAATCCAAGTTCAGCCTTCATGAGATGTTAAATGAGATGTCTGAGTTCAAAGAGTTGAAGAGTAACCCCCACCGAGACTTCTATAATGTGAGAAAGGTGCGTTCCCGGGCCAGGGTTCAGACCCCTTCCCGTCGCTTTTCTAACCCACAGGGATGCACTGAGTCGCTCTGGGGCTGGTGCCCTTGTGTGGCCTTCCTTGGCCAGAGCAGGTGATGTGTATGTGCAGAAGGAAGACCAGCATGCTGCCTTCTGTGTGTCAGGCCATCATGCCCTAGATGGTACTACGTGGTACCCAGTTGGGCATTGCCAGCTTCTTACTTGTTCATAGGAATTAGAGGCTGAATAAATGTGCCCTCTTCCTTGGAAAATAGGCCTGACCTGTTCATTGGTCATGAGTTGAGGCCAGGTTATTTTTAAGGTTGAGGATGTATTAAATTCATCACGGAGAGAAAAGGCTGTTAAGACCTCTTTGGACTTGGGAGCTCGAGATTTTGCTTCCTTTGGAATCAAGTGTATTTGAAGAAATGTATGTGCTCCCTCTCTGCCCCTCCCCTGGACTCAGGTGGTAAATGGTCTCAGTTTCTTGCTCTTCCATTTTCTTCCATTTAACAGTTAAAACACTGACTTAACTAATATACAGTGAAGCAAGGGAGTAGTGCTAAGCATGGGGCATTTGGTGTTGAACAAGAGTCACTTCCTGTCTACAAGAAGTTCCAAGTATTATGACAGGAGTGGCTTTTGGAAGAGGCTGTAACTGAGCTGAATTAGAGAGTAGGATTTAGCTAGGAAGAGAGGGTGGGCGGGGTAAGGGATGGAAGTGATGGCATTCCAGGCAGAGGAAACAGCATATGCACATACCAGGAGGGGGAGAGTGGTCTTAGAGGAGAGAGACTCAGTTCTGTGTTGGCATAACCGCAAACAGAGCAGTGTGGCTGGAGCTCAGGTGTTGGGGAGCGCAGTGGTGGGCTATGGAGGGAGTGAGGCTGCAGAGGGGTGTGGGGTTCTGGATCATGCAGGGGCCTGTGGGTTTCTCAGAGGAAGCAGGGAGATAGCAGAGGTTTGGTAATGAGCTGGGAGAGAAGCTCATGGGGAAGGGTGGGGATTAGGCTGTCTGCCTGGAGAGGAATGGCCACACCTGAGTCACAGTAGAATCCTCACCTCCATAGGAGCCTCTGTCCCAAATGGGATCTCAGGGACTGCCCCTCCCTGCATCTGCTTTGATAGGGGAGATGAGCCCAGGGAGGATGTGACTCCTCTGGGAAAGCCCAGCTCAGGTGGGCAGCTCTCAGCAATGGGAGACAGAAGGCTCCATCGGCGGAAGTTCCTGGGTCCTGTTTGTTAAGCATCATGGAGTCTGCCATGGACCCCCACTTGGATGGGATCCTTAAGAAATGAGAGTTTGGCCTCAGCTCCTAGGCTGTGAGGCTTCTGGAAGGGTTTGGGGATTTCTAGACAGAGCTGAAAGGATGGATGTAGACACCACCTACCTGGCATTTTCACCTTCAAGCACCACTTGTTCCTTCTCTGTGAACCTTAGGTGTTCATACAGACGAGTGCCTCCGTGTCTCTGCCACCTCCTCTCAGCACCGAGATGCACCCACAAGTCCAGCACTGGCCAGATGCGTGTTCAAGCTCAATGCAGTCCTGCCCTCTGTACGCATAAGCTCTGGGCCTGACTGCTTCCTGTAACCTGGGCGGAGGTGGCCTTGCTGACAGCACTGGTTCCCACACTGTTGGTTTCTGAGATGGGGCCCAGTGGGTATTCCTGGGCTAACCAACTCCTCTATAGCCACGATGTGGGAGAGTCCTTGTGGGGCTGTGTTATATACCAGAGCCCCTTCTCAGGGTTCCCTGTCTCTGTGGGGTTAATGTGCTGTCTGGACTGACCCCTGTGCTGTGACGCAGTCACCTGTTCTCTGGCCACATCATCATCCATAAATTCAGGTCTGCTCTGAGTTCAGGCCTGTGTCTGCCCCTCCCACCGCCTCCTGGGAGCTGGCTATTTTATCTTACCCTGGAAGCATCTACTGTGGAGGGAGAGCTGGCTTTCTGAAATCCAGGCTGGGCTGGGAGGGTGGCCTCCACATTCCCAGGTGGCTGGCAGTGTCCTAGGGACACTCCAGGGCCGGGCTCCAAGGAGCTGTGCCTGGCCATGATGCGGGCAGTATTTGTGAAAGTACCTGCAACATTGCAGCAGGTCATGGGTTGTGACATTATGAGGCCAGCAGCTGTGTAACTGAGACAATTGGTTTCTGCTCAGAGCTAAGAATGAGAGGCTGAGTGTGATTGCTGCTTAGGAGTTGGGTAGAATTAGGTCATATTCACTCTGGCATAAGTGTCATATCAAGGGTATCAAATAGGTTTCATCTTCTGTGCCAAACAACCAATTGGGAGTGGCCACCTCAGGCTGCTCCCACAGCTTAGTGAAAAGAGTACTGTAATTGATGATTGATGTCCACCATGGATATGGAATGGTCAGTGCTGGCTCAGGAGCCGGGTTTGGCTAGCCCTGTTTGGAAACTCTAATGTTTGTTTACTAGATCTGGGTGTTAGATGAAAGAAGGAATGCGTTTGGAGCTTACCATGAATTGAAAACACTGACATCTTTTACTTGTTTCAAAAACAGTTGTCTTGGAGATTTTGAAGTGTGGATGCTTCCTGGGTGGTCCAGTTGTTTTCCTCCCTCATCTTGTGTCTCAGGGGGGTAAAGACAGATTGTACCCCCTGCAGTGTGTCACTGGTAAGCTGGAGGACACAACCAGAAACCCCAGAATGTGCTGAGTCATGCTGAGGTGGGGAAACCCAGCTGCGTCTGGCTGGACTGAGCCAAGCTGACGTCCTTTTGTGCCTCCAAAGGAGCCCAGCTCAGGGCCTTTACACTGTGCTTGTGGTGCTTTGAGTGGCTGCGTTTCTCTGATGTCTAGTGGTCTGTCTTTCTGGATTAATGGCAGGAAGGGCCTGGATGAGTGAGTGATGTGGCCATCAACATGAGCTGCCTGGTATAATGCCCAGAGAGGTTCAGTGGATCAAATGTCTGGTTTGGCATGACTTGGAGATGCCCAGCCAGCGGGACAGCATTCCCAGGCCTGAGGTCAGCTGCCTCCTCATCCCAGCCCTGGCAGAATGCCCACTCAGCCGCAATAGTAACTGCAGAGCGTGGCATGGCAGCCACCTGCACTCTGGGCTGTGAGGCTGCTGCCACCCTCCCCATGAACCTCCCTTAGGTCCTTCGGACTCTTGGAAAGGGGACCAGGATGCCCACTGTGACCTCAGGTTATCCTCAGCTTAGCCCGGGCTTCCATTTCTTCTGAATGAAAGGCTCAAGAGAGGTCAATGGGTAGGTAGAGTGGGATTTTGTTGGGCAGTTGGTGGGCCTTGAGATTATATGAGGATATGGACATCATCAAAATTATTAGAACCTATTATACTGGTTCATTTGTTTATTTGGCTATCCACTGACTTAAGTAATACATTGTACCAGTTCTAGAGACTTACACGCATTGAACATGGTCCCTGTCCTGTCTAGTGAAGGAGGAGCCAGGAAAATATTGGAGCGGCTCAGAGGACACGTACATATAGTACAGGGAGAGTCTGTGCCGGCTCCCCTGGTTGGGTAAGGGAGACTCATCAGCTGTGCTTAGGGGCTTAGGACTAGCTTTCAAATGGAGGAGGATTTAGGAAGTTTTCAGGTGGCTGAAGTTGATGAGGAAAAAGGAAGGAATGCCAGGCTGAGGACATGCATGGGCGAAGGCCTAGTGTGGAATAGCATGGTGCCAGGGGCACCTGGCAATGGTGTGGCGTGGCTGGAGCATAAAGCAGGGCCCTGGCAGGGGAGAGGTAAGGTTTGGTGTAAGCCTGGAATCCCTGGCTTAGGAGCTTGAGCTTAATCTTGAAAACACGAGGGGCATTGATGTTTTGTTTACAAAAGTAGCCAGATGCAATCTACAGCTTAAAAAGATGTCTAGATGCTGAAAGGAGGTGACTTGGACTGCAAGGCTGGAGGGAGACCAGTTCCAAAGTCTAGAGAAGAAGTGGGGAGGGGGCATCCAGGCATTAGCGGCACCCTGAGGTTTGGTGTCCTAACCCTTGTTGCCAGAGGAGGCGGCCCAGCTCATGAGTGGTGGGTGCTGTGTTGCAGGTGGACACGCACATCCACGCGGCTGCCTGCATGAATCAGAAGCACTTGCTGCGCTTTATCAAACACACATACCAGACGGAGCCTGACAGAATCGTGGCCGAGAAGCAGGGCCAGAAGATCACCCTGCGGCAGGTGTTTGACAGCCTGCACATGGACCCTTATGACCTCACTGTGGACTCACTGGACGTCCACGCGGTAAGTGAGCTGCCGCCCCAGGCCTCCGGCAGTCCCGACTGGGGAGTTAGCCACCTGAAAAGAAGCCATGATTGTGCTTGGAGAGAGGCTGACTGTGCAGGCATCTCTTTCTCTTCTAGCCATGGCGACTGTGAGAGATCATTTGGCCTCAGAATAACTGGCTGGGAGCAGCCATGGGCAAGGGGACAGGAATATGTGACGTGGAGTCAGGCAGGTCCCAGTTCTGTTTCCACTTTGGTCATTTAGCAGTTGTGTGCCCCTAAGCCACTCCCTTAAGTTTTAATTTCCTTACCTATAAAGTGCTTAATGCAATATGCCTATTTGACATTTCAAAGTTATTAAAATACTAAATGATGGTGCAGATACATAGTAATAGAGTTTTCTCAGCAATTCCACTCCTAAGTATGTACCCCGAAGAACTGAAAGCAGAGACTAAAATAGATACTTGCACATCAATGCAGCATTATTTACTATACCCCAAAGGTAGAAGCAACCTAAGGATTCATCAATAAATGAATGAAAAAACAAAATGTGGTATATCCATGTAATGGAATTTTTTTAGCATTAAGAAAGAATAAAGTGCTTACATCTGCCATAATGTGGATGATCCTTGAAAACATTATGCTAAGTCAAAGAAGCCATATACAAAAGGACAAGTAATGTATGGTTTCACTTGTGTGAGGTACCTAGGATATGCAAATTCAGACAGAAAGGAGACTAAAGATTGCTAGGGACCAAAAAAAAAAAAAGATTGCTAGGACTAGGGAAAGGGAGAATGGGGAGTTTCTGTTTAACTAGAGGCCTGGTGCATGACATTTGTGCATTAGAGTGAGGGGGGTTCCCTCAGCCTGGCCTGCGCTCTCTTGCCGTCCAGGACCCCTCAGGGGATGTCCAGTTGCTGGCTTAGGCCCTCTCCCTGCAAGGGGTCTTTAGTGCTGCTGTGGAGGCGGGAGAGGCTCCCGCCACCACTGCTATACTTGGCAACCCTGAGCCCGGCTTCTGGCTGAGTGGCACTCCCCCTGTGGGAGTGCACTGACCACTAGGGGCAGCTCCTGCCTTGAGCGTCTGACTCCTGGTCAGTGTGCATCGTAGCGACCTGTCAATCCGCCATACAGTTGATTTGCGTATTAGCCTTTTATTATATAGGATGGGTACAGAATTTCAGTTTTAGAAGATGAAAAGAGTTCTGGAGATGGATGGAGGTGATGGTGGTATAACAATATGAATGTACTTAATACCACTGAACTGTACACTCAAAAATGGTTATGATGGTAAATTTTGTGTTATATGTATTTTACCACAATAAAAAAATCTGTTGAATAAACAAACAAAACACTGAATGTGGTAAGACGGAGAAAGTGCCTTATGGAATTAAGTAATAGGACATACTTTATTTTTATTTAAAAAAAAATATATTTTCATTGATTTCTGATAGGAAGGGAGAGAGAGAGAGAGAAAGAGATAGTAACATGCCCCACATAGGGAATTGCACTGCAACCCCAGCATGTGCCCTGGCTGGGAATCAAATCGTGACCTCCTGGTTCATAGGTTGACACTTAGCCACTGAGCCACACTGGCTGGGCAGGGCACACTTTATTGATCGTTCAATAAGTTAGCATCCTCTGCTCACTCAGCCAGCCATGCTTTTAGCCATAGCAGCTTAGAGCACAATGCCCTTCACCAAAGGCCCCCCACAAAAGGACCCCAAGGCTGACAGAGTGAGGGTGCGTGGTCCTGGCCCCAGGACATTTTGATTTTATGCAAGAACTGACAGAGAAGACCCTTCAGTGTGGCCCTGTGTCAGACCCTCTCGTAAAGGTCTGGAGAGGGGAATGGATGTGGTGGCTGTAGAGCAATGCAGGGAATCTGGCTTGGCCTCCTCTCTCCAGGGCCGGCAGACGTTCCACCGCTTTGACAAGTTCAACTCTAAGTACAACCCTGTGGGGGCCAGTGAGCTGCGTGACCTGTATTTGAAAACGGAAAACTATTTGGGAGGAGAGTACTTTGCTCGGATGGTCAAGGTGAGTGGGCCCTTAGCCTTTCCAAGTCCTCCTCAGACACCTGCCAGCATCTGCCCTCAGAAGGGGGTTGCGTTTGGCCTCATTGTCATCTTCTCCTTCCTGAATCTCTGCCCACCCACCATCCAGCTCTGGCGAGCTCAGGTGCTCAGGGGCCCAGTGCTCTGGTCCCGGCTGTCGGCTCTGAGTGTGGACAGATGCTGATGCTGAATGCGTCCACTGCGTGGACTGTGGGCAAGAGGACGGGGAGGGTGTCTACCCGAGAGTACTCACAGCGTCCAGCCTTGCTGCCCTGTCTATTTGCAGCCTGAGCTTGGCTGGGAGCAGCTGAGCTCCCTGGGGAGCCGTGTCTGCTGCCTGGCCTGGTTATGCTGTGATGATGCAGACCCAAGGCCTTTCTCTCCAGGAAGAAGCCTCTGCTGAGGCGAGTGAGTACTTGCTTGGCAGCCAGGTGATGTAGATGAGGCCTCCCCAGCCTGGGAGCAGGTGGCCGAGGGAGCTGCAGGATCCAGCAGCCGGGGTGCTCATGGCCTGACCTGAGCTCTTCTTGGTGCCTAGGAGGTAGCCCGGGAGCTGGAGGAGAGCAAGTACCAGTACTCAGAGCCGAGGCTCTCCATCTATGGCCGCAGTCCCGATGAGTGGCTCAACCTGGCCCACTGGTTCATCCAGCACAAGGTCTACTCTCCTAACATGCGCTGGATCATCCAGGTGCCCCGAATCTAGTAAGTGAGGTGGCCCCCTGTCTGCCTGTGTCCCCTGGGGCCCCCACCTGTCCTGCCTGGGCCGCTGAGTCTGCACTATCGAGACCTGTTCCAATGCCCACTTAGGCCTCTTCTCCCCAGGGATTTTCCTATAGGAAGGGGTGTTCAGCAGGGATGTCTTTGTGACAAACTCTTACTCTTTAAAGAATATATGCACACAAATGCCTGGTGGGAACTGCTGCCTGTCTTCTCACTGCAGGATGCTGGAGTCCTTTTGGGTGAGCACCAGGATGTGGGTCACCTGGTGGTGGCCTGCATTGCTGGCCCTCCCCTGGATCTGACTCAGAGACCACCGCTGTCCTCTCCCACTGTCTGGTTGATGTGGGGGGTTCATGGCCCCTGGGCAGACTGGGGCCTGTGCTTTAGGGGAACTGAGCTGAGTAGCAGAGAGTTTGGATCACTGGGGAATAGGAAGACTCATCTCCTTCGTCTCCCTGAATCCCTCCACCCTTCTCCCAGTGTGGCCTCTGGCTTAAGAGAGCTCTTGGAGGGGCTTGGGTAGGTGCTGACTGCCAACCAATGCTAGTAGTGCAGACGTCGCTGGGAGTTGGAGAGGAGGGGAAGGACGGTGTTCAAGCCGCATCTCTGCCTTCACTCAGGGTGTTTTGTTTGAATGGGAAGTGACTGAGGTCGATCTCAGACAGGCCAAGGGGGCTGGCTGTTGGGTCCACCTTGATCACCGTCTTCGCTTTCCCTAGTGACATATTTAGGTCAAAGAAGCTGCTGCCAAGCTTTGGGAAGATGCTGGAGAACATCTTCCTGCCCCTTTTTGAGGCCACAATCAACCCCCAAGATCACCGAGAGCTTCATCTCTTCCTCAAATATGTAAGTGTGGGTGGTGCCCAGGCGATGTGCACGGAGGTGGAGAGAGGATTCCCTGTGGGCTGATCAGGCTTCCCTTCTCAGATCCGTCACTCCTGTGCCCAGGCATGGGGTTGCCAGCCCCACCAGGCTCCTCAGGGGCACCCTGGGGCTTGGGTGGGTGCTGAGTTGGGCAGCATGAGGAAAGACTGAGGAGTCAGTGCTTGGCCAGGTGGGGCTGGAAAGACTGGGTCCTGCCCCAGCAGCACCAAGCAGCAGCCTCTGACTTCTTTAGAGAGGCAGACATTTCAGCTCCCCTGCTTTGACCTAGGAAGATGGTCCTCACACCTTAAGCACACAAGCCCCACACAATGTATTTATCTTCCATGTCTGTTTAGTTGCATGCGAGAGGGAGAGAAGGGGCGTAGGAGACCTAACCAGAAAAGGCATAGTGGGGCAGGCGCTGGTGTGCCTGGCAGAGAGGTAGCTGAGGACAGTGAGAAGCAAGGTCAGTATCTGGTAGAGGTTCTGGGGAAGATTTCTGATAAGGAGGGAGGCCGGGGAGATTCCAGAGGGCTGGGGTCGTGGGGTAGGGATGGTTGAGTTTGTGAATGTGTGTGTGTGTGTGTGTGTATGTGTGGAGGGCTGGGGGCGGAAAGAGTTTGAACAAGCTGAGGGATATCACTGAGTCTATGTTTTAGACGAACACCATCCTGGCTGCTGTGTGGTGAGTGGCCTGGAACAGAAGGTGCTGGAGGTGGGGGAAAGGGTCAAGATGAGTCAGGGGCCTGTCCCAGCAGTCAGACAGGCGGGGGCTTGAACTAGCCATACAGCCCCGTTACTGCTGCTGCCTGCTCCAGGGTCCACATGTGATGCGATCCTGCTTCAGCCTCATGGCTGCCCTACTTTACACCATGGTTGGTGTTAATAATAAGAGTGTTACGTACTAGCCGTGTGTTGGACCCTGTGTTGATAATAAGCAGCATTATGTGCTTGCTGTGCGTCAGACCCTGTGCTAGGTGCTCTCCGGGGACTGTCCCATTTAATCCTCACACCAGCCCTGCGAAGCTACTAGCTCCAGTTTACACACGAGGAGATAAAAATGAAAAAGTGGCAGAACTGGGATTCATATCCAGGTGCCTGACTCCCGCGCAGGTATTGTTATCTCCATCCCAGACGGGCTCCTAAGTAAGAAAAGTGTGCCGTGTGCGGGAGGCAGACCAGGACTCGGGGCAGTGTGCTGGGCATGGGTGTAGGTTGACAGCACAGGGTGGAGCCTGAAGGTGGGCTACAGGGAGAGGTCCAGGGGCCTCCTGGTGCCGGGGTTTGGTTGCGGGGGTGGGGGGGGGTGGGCAGGGGGCGGGGTGGACAGTGTCCCTTTCAGGGGCCATTGCTGACAGTGGGGGAAGAGCAGACTTGAACAGGAGAAGGAAGAGTTAACGTTTGTATATATTTTGTGCTTGAGGCCTGTGGGAGGTCCCGTTCCAGGCCCTGCATCCATTGGTATAGAGTTCAGTAGAGGGGCTGACGTTACCCCCATGCCCGGCCTTGAGAGTCCCAGTGAAGCTGGAGCTTGTGGGACAGAGCAGAACTTGAGTCCTCCCCGGTCCCCCATGCCTTTCCAGGTCATGCCAAGAGCTATAGGGGGGCCTTGTTCCTTTGACACATAGGGCTCTGTGACGGGGAGGATTCCGCCCAGCCCCTCATGGTCCCTTGCTCCTTTGGGAGAGGCTGGCAGACCCAGCTGGGGCCAGGGTGGAGCGTAGTGTGCAGTCTTTCAGGGGTCCTTCCTACAGCCCCACTCTGGCTGAGAGTAAGGAGGGACACGTGTTAGCAAACTGCCCCACATGCTGGCTAAGAGGCTGTGTCCTCACAGGTACATTTGTGGTCAGGGCTTGCTCTCTGGGAGCAGATGACTAGGAAGCCAGTGCCTAGGGTGGGGACCCCAGG
This sequence comes from Murina feae, assembly GCA_004026665.1. Taxonomy (NCBI): domain Eukaryota; kingdom Metazoa; phylum Chordata; class Mammalia; order Chiroptera; family Vespertilionidae; genus Murina; species Murina feae. Next base: position 70,400 of record PVJC01001744.1, read on the forward strand.
GCATAGTCTGGACCCCAGCCGAGGTGTAACTGAAGTGGAAGGTGGGGGTCTCTGGAGCTTCTCTGACCTGGCTCAGAGGGCAGCTCCTGGGGAAGAGGTGGTGCGTAGAGCCACCTCCTCCCAGAGCCATGGCTCAGCCCTCCAAGGGGGCCGTATTGGATGGGGCCCACCTTGGCCTCTTTGTGAAGCATCCCAGCTGTTTTTATGTGACTCCACCTGGGACATGTCCTTGGGCATTCTCCACCTACAGCCCCAGAGTCCAGATGTTGAGCCCATTTAGGCTCAGAGTCTGTGGTCCCTGGCTAATCGCCTTGGCTCTGGTTTGCTTGCAACGCAGCCTTCCCTCACAGGGCCACTGAGTATTAAATCAGTTGATGTGTGGTAAGTGCTTCAAGCAGGGCCTAATGTATAGCAGGTGCATGGGACATGCCTGTGCCCTTTCCCCTCAGAGCTGCTGTCCCTGCTGCTGATGGCAGGACTGCTAGCTACCCTGCAGCGCTGGCCTCCTCCTTGGCACAGCAGAGGAATGAGCAGTGGGTAAGGCTGCCTCGCTGTTCACCTGGCCCCAGTGTCCCCGCGCCATTGCCACCATCACATAGGTTAGCACTCTCCAGTCTGGCCCTCTGGGTCCCTTTGGAAGCCCTGGAGGAAAGATGATGACATTGTGCCCGCTCCCCATCCCTGGGGGCACTATGCCTCAGGCTGGCCCCGGGGTCCCCAGCTGAGGCATGAACTAGAGAGGCCCGGCCTCTGGCAGCTCATCTGCCTTGGCTTGATGTAGGGCCCCTCATCCCACCCAGGTGACAGGGTTCGACAGTGTGGATGATGAGTCCAAGCACAGCGACCACATGTTCTCGGACAAGAGCCCCAACCCAGACATCTGGACCAGTGAGCAGAACCCGCCCTACAGCTACTACCTGTACTACATGTATGCCAACATCATGGTGCTCAACAACCTCCGCAGGTGGGTGAGCTGCCCTGCACCCATGGCCACGGGCCTTCACACTTCAAACCCAAGGATATGCCCCAGGCTCCTACACAGGCCAGGTACACAGGCAGTCATGCCCACTACCACAGACACAATCAATCATACATACCATGAGGCCAGACTCCAAGCCTGCACACACACACTAACACCTACATGTGTACCTGCCTGTACCTGATATGGTACAGGCATAGGACGTGCCAACACACACGCAAGTGTCCACACGTGCAGTCATCCATGCAACCAATTATTGCACCTGCTAGGTGACGGGCACTGTCCTAGGCACTGGACACAATATAGGGAACAAAGCAGACTAAGCCTATGCCCTTGTGGAGCCTATACCCATTGGTCTCACAGGCCAGGCTCCCACCAGGGCACACATGGCAGGAGTCAGGCGCCCAGCGCACGAGACACTGAGCCATCCATGCCCCTCTCTGCAAGTCTAGCACCCCTCCCACCCATGCTGGGCATAGGGCCTCACTAGTTTGTGGGGGTGGAGGTTTTGAATGAGACTCTGATGGAAAGAACATGGGCTGGTGTTGGGTGGGGGCAGCCTGGGCTGAGCTTTTGGACATGGGACTCTAGTTCTAGCTCTACCATTGACCTGCTCAGTGGCTTCTAATGCCTCTTTCCACCTTGTGGGTTCTCTGGGGTTGTCCATTTGTGCCACAGTTGGACTCGATGATTTATCATGGCTTTTCCTGCTCTGAAGGTCTATGAATCTGGGCTACAGGCCTGGTGAAGAGGGAAGGGGAGGAGTGGATGGAAGACAGGGCAGAGTCTCCTTCTACTATTGGGCACCCTCTGTTCCCCAGGGATAGCGTCTCTTGGCTCCGAAGCATCAGGCCTGGCCTCTGCATTTTTGGAGGAGCAGTTTCCAGAGTGCCCTGCGTCAGCTGGGTTATTGTCTCCCCCGGAGTAGGCCCTGAGCAAGGGGTGCAGGCCCAGCCTGAGTCCTGCACAGTGTGGACCAGGGGTCCTTGCTGACCAAGAGCCTGCCTCAACTTGTTCTGCAGGGAACGAGGTCTGAGCACGTTCCTGTTCCGACCTCACTGCGGCGAGGCTGGGTCCATCACCCACCTGGTGTCTGCTTTCCTGACTGCGGACAACATTTCCCACGGGCTGCTCCTCAAGAAGGTAAGTGGCCATTCAGATACCTGCCTTCAGCGACAGCCCTTTCCTGGGCTCCCCTGGGGGAGGAGTGGGGTCTCTGGGCTTGTTTGCCCCTGGGAGCCTCTGGGCCTTTTCCTGGGCAGGGCTGTCTGTAGTCATTTTGGTTTCATATTTAATTATGAAAGTGATATTATAAATATAACACAATTTGGATTTCCAACAAATGGAGAAATGGGGGAAAAACACACACCCATATTGCTATTGCTTTAATAGAAACAGCCATTTATAGCTTTTTAGTTTTTCCTAGTCCATCTTTTTTTCTTACAGAGCATATTTCTAAATGCTTATTATCATAACGAACAGAGGTTTTTGTTCCTTCTTTGTCCCTTAACTTTATTTAACAAGCATTTTTCTGTGCTGCAACATATGTATGCTTCTCACTGTAAAGGCTGTTGGAAGGACGGCCTGCCATTTGGATGGTCCATCTTTGATTCAACCATCGCTAGTTGCTGGGCAGAGAACCAGCTTTTCGCTGGTGTAAATAATGCTCCCATGAACTCTGTGCATGTGGTCTGCTCCATCGCTTGGGTCGCTTCCACAGGGACGATGTTTGCTCAAACTGCTCCCCTGCTGCGGTCCTGGGAGGTCTAACGACCTGTCACATTTCTGTGTGGGGAGGGCACTGTAGCAAAGAAACCACTAGAACCCAGTTAGGTCTTCCCCTTCCCATCTGCTGAAGTGTTTATAGCCTCAGCCTGAATGTTTGCAGTCAAAGCAATGAAACCACCAAGTGGGGCATCTTCCAGACTGACAGCTTGAGGTCAGCGCCTGGGGAGGGGAGCTGAGTATGCAGGTTGGGGTCAGCAGGGGCATGCAGCTGCCCTGAGAGCTGTGCCTCCACTTTGGAGGCAAGAGGGAGCACTTCCAACAGTGGGCAGGACAGGCCAGGGAGAGAGGGGCATGTGATGTAGGAATGAGGTGAATGTTGAGGTCAGGGGAAAAGGAGGAGGGATGGGATATCCGGGCTTGGCTGGGGATTTGCACAGACTCTGCTCAGACCCCTGTCTCCCACTGATGATGCTTCTCCCCTCCCCTCCTCCCTGCCCACCTTTACCCTCCCCACCCTCCCCTCTCTCGCCCTTGTCACCTGAGTTTGGTGGTTCTTTTGCAGAGTCCGGTGTTGCAGTATCTCTACTACCTGGCTCAGATCCCCATTGCCATGTCTCCTCTTAGCAACAACAGTCTGTTCCTCGAATATTCTAAAAACCCTCTGAGGGAATTCCTGCACAAGGGACTGCATGTTTCTCTCTCCACTGACGACCCCATGCAGTTCCACTACACAAAGGTGAGGACTTTAGGGGAGGGGAGGACTGCGTGTCCCAGCAGGCGCTGGTCCTGGCCTGGCCTCCCACTGCAGCACCTGAGCGCACGGCTCAGTTCTGCTGTCAGGTGAGGGCGGTGGCCCTGAGGCCAGCAGGCCAGCTCCTGGTGAGGGAAGGAAGTGTTCCTCCAGGAGCCCTCTTTGGGGGTCATTGAAATCGTAAAGGTATAACTTCATTTCCTTGCCTTTCCCCATTTCCCCTTTCTCTAATTTACTAGCTCCGTGATGCTGGTACAGTTACTGGATGTTTCTGAATCTTCTTCTTCATGTGTGAAATAGGGAAACATTTGTCTCACCTCTACCCATCCACTGTAGTGTGAGGAGGCTTCTTTAAGATGGTGAAGAGCCCAACACAGCATCTGCTCATAGCTGATATTCAAAATGTTGGCTACCATTTTTCTCAATCATGTTATTATTACATTTTGGCTCTCTGGGGAAAGGGAAGAGGAAGGTAAAGGTGATGTCATGCATGGGGACCAGCCATTAGTGAGCCAAGCACATTTTGATGGTATTGATAAGACAGCCACTGATTAGTGAAAACAGAAGTCCCAGCCTTCTAGGACAGGCTCTCCAAGCTTTGGTCTAAGATCCCTTTATACTCTCAAGAATTGAGGCCCTCAGAGAGCATGAGTTAATATCTAGTAATAAACCTATTAAAGGTTAACATAAATAGCTATTTTTATGAAAAATAACCGCATTTCCTAAAATAAGAAAATACTGAGAATGGCCTTGTTTTATGTTTTTGCAAATCTCTTTTAATGTCCAGTTATTTAAATAGACAGCTGGATTCTCATAGCTGCAATCTGTTGTGATAAATTATTTCTACCAAAGTATAGGAAGAAAACCTTCCCCTTTCCAACTGCATATCTTTGGAAAAGGGAGGACCTTTTAAAAGGCCTTGGGGACCCCCAGGGGTCCTGGGACCACATCTTAAGAACTGCTGCTGTGAGATACAGAGGCAACGGGCTAATGGAAGGGCGTGGGTTAGTCAGACATTTCACATCCCAGAAGATAAAGTAACAGCACAGCCCAAACCCAAATCCTTTGGGGATTACACTCACTGCTGATACTGATCATTTCTTCTTATTTAAGGTTCCATCTCTGCTCTTAGTAGTGTACTCAGATTAACTGACTTTTGGACTATCTTAAAGAAATGGTCTGTTAGATAAATAACAAAGCTATGAGCAGGTACTAAAGGAATGCCTGACCTGGGAGACTGTCCCAGGAGAGCAGGCTGGTGTCCCCATGACCAGCACAAGGCTTCGGACCTGTGTTGTCAACAAGCACCTATGTAGATGTTCTTTCATCTGTCTCTCCTTGGTAACCTGAGACTTCACACACAAAAAGATCTTAGGGGGAGGATGCTGCTTGATTATCCAGGTGCCAGTCTTGAAAGAAAAATTAAATCTGCAACGTCTGATGTTTCTAGCTTTGGAAATCTGTGCAGCATTGCAATGGATATTCTGCCATCTAACACATTCACTTTTGGGGGCATCTAGGAAGCACTTATGGAAGAATATGCAATTGCTGCTCAAGTGTGGAAGCTGAGCACGTGTGACCTGTGTGAGATCGCCAGGAACAGCGTGCTGCAGAGCGGCCTCTCACATCAGGTACGGTGTGGCGGCGCTGTCCCTCCTGGCCTTTCAACACATGGACAGTGAATGCCTGTTGACCCGGCACTTCCTAGGCGCTGGGATCAGTGATGACGGGGACAGGCAGGGTCTCTGTCACGTTCTAGGGGAAAACCCCGGGGAGGAGACTTGAATTTTCCTGGTTGCTCGGTCACCTTTTCCAGACCTCTACTCAAATGTCACCTCCTTAGAGGCCTTCCCTGACCACCCATTCTTCAACAGACACACTTACCTTCCTCTACCCATTTACTCCATCCTTCATAATATCATTACTGATGTTGAAACATGTAGTTATGTGTTTTTCTGTCTTTCCCTCTGGAATGTAAGTTCCATGAGGGCAGAGGCTATTTTGTTCAGCATTATATCCCTAGGCCTAGAATAGCCCCTTGCACACACTAGGCCCTCAATATTTTTTGACTAGAGGAGTAGTACGTAGGTTGAATAAGAAACTCTACGGGTGGGACCTGGACATCAGTAGCCATTTACAGCCTCCTGGGTGATTCTGACGTGCAGGGTTGAGAACCATTGCTCTAGATGGTGTCACAGGCCCCAGGTACCTCCTCTGGGTGATGTTGCTGGTAGAGGAACAGGGCTGCATCGGTGCTGCTCTGTTGATGCTGATGCAGAAGAGTTAAAGGCTGCAGACTCAGTGTGTGCACTTGATTCCTTGGACTGGCCCTCCCTAAACTCCCGACTGCCTTTGCCAGCTCTTAGGAGGGACTTCTTAAGAGTCTTCACCTTGCCATTTTCCCCACCAGCAGGAACCTTTCCTTTCTGATCAAGGAAGGCATAGTCAGAGATGAAGGAAATGAATGTGGTTGTCAAGGTGACATCCCTGAGGACATGGGGGCCAGGAGGAAATTCGTAAGAGCCCCATGGGGAAAGATGCCCCGATGGGGACCTGCTTCAGGAGCACGTCTGATTTGGTGTGGCTGAATGCCAGAGCTGCTGTGTGGCTAGAGAATGTGAATCTAAGGTGTACTGTTTGATTTGTATTTCTCTTGGGCCACAGGAAAAGCAGAAGTTTCTGGGACAGAATTATTATAAAGAAGGACCTGAAGGAAATGATATTCGAAAGACAAACGTTGCTCAGATCCGGATGGCATTCCGATACGAGACCTTATGCAATGAGCTCAGCTTCTTGTCTGATGCCATGAAATCAGAACAGATCACAGCCCTGACCAAGTAGGTCTAGCACTGGACACGTATTTTAACTTTCTGGTTTAATTTCACGTCTGCTGTGATTAACAGTGGCCAAGATACCACACTAGGACTTTCCTCCCGGGAGAGGATGCCTCTGAAGAACCTTCAAACCTAGTGATTTTGGTTGCACTGTTCACTTTAAGACCTGACATGTCCACTTCTGTTAGTATTTCTGAGTAATATGTCGTGACTGATCCTTGGGGATCTGGGAGATAGACAGTTGTCTGTACTCATTCCTACTTTTCCAAATATTTCTCCTGAGACCGCTAGTGCTTGCATTGTTGGGGCCAGGATCTTGCACAGTTCAAGTGGCTACTGACATGGGGTCCATGTGGTTTTCTGCCATAGACGGCTGTAGGCCGTGCAGTCTTTGTAGTCGTTATTCATTTCGGCCTCTGGCTGGCTGGCTGCCTTAAACAAAATCAATTTCAAAGCTCCCTTTCATAAAGGAGCTACTTTGAGAGAATTAAAATGGACAAATTCTGCCCTGGCTGGTGTGCTCAGTGGTTAGAGTGTCAGCCCCTGAACTGAAGGGTTGTGGGATCGATTCCAGCCAAGGGCATGTTCCTGGGTTGCAGGTTCCTTGCCCCAGTTGAGTGTGCAGGAGGCAACCAATTGATGTGGCTCTCTCACATCGATGTTTCTCTCTCTCTCCTCCTCCCCCCTCTTTTCTACTCTAATCAATGGGGAAACAATCCTGAGGATTAACAACAACAAAAGACAACTTCTTTTTTTGCATTTTTGATGAATTTCTTCAACTGTTTTATTTAGCCCTCCTCCCTTCTTTCTACTTAGGAAGCCAAATGTGCTCCTTAAAACAGTCCCTCCTGTTCTGTGTCTTGGTTTCCTCATCTGAAAAGTGAGGGTTTGGATTAGATGAGAGGTTTTCAAATGTAGGTCTTGAATCCCCCTCCCAATTTCAGGGTGGGAGAGGCAGGGGAGTGAGGTTCTGAGTGTTGCCTTTGCTTCTTCATTGGGACTTCTACATATTTTCATTTGAAGTAAGGACTTTGAAAAGCACTAGACTAGATCATCTCTTCTCTTTTGGCTCTAATATTCTACGAATGATTGTAGCCCAATTATCATTTTACTTATGAAGAATTAGGGCCAGAGAAGTGAGATTTACTTAAAGTCATACAGCTAGAAAGTAATAGGAATAGAACTAGGTTTCCTACTCCTAATCCAGCCCTTTCTCCACTATTCCATAAGGCCTCACAAAAGTTATAACTTTTATTACTCTAACCCAGGGCATTTCTTTTTTCTCCCTTACCTAACATGCGGACTTTTCCCCAATATATAGGTGGTCCCAGGGGACAGAAAGTATTTTTTAAGACCGGTCTGAATTTAAGCTTTCGCAATGTACTCTTCATCTGTGTTACTAGTGTCTGGAACATAGTAGGTGCTCAATAAATGTATGTTGAATAAATGACTTTCTCTTTTGACAACCTTTTAAGAATATGTGCTCCCAGTACACAAGCTGCTCAAGGACCCTCTTGTTTGTTTCTGTGAGCAAATGCAGACTATGGGAAGTCCTGAATCATGAGATTGGAAGAGTCCTATTTTTGCCTGTGAAAATGTTTGACTTTAGATTTTCTTGTCCTGTGACTTTATTTTATAATGCATGTCCCCTCCACTGGTCAACAGAACAATAAATGTAGTGTTTTCTTTTTAACTAAGCAAACATATATGCTATCCTATCACTAATCAAGAAACTGAATAAAAACCCCGCATTATCTTAGGCATTTATTAATTTTGAAAAGCCTCCATTTGTATACATTTGCCCTATCATTGCAAGCATTGTACAGTTTTTCATTGTCATTTTATCTGTATCAAGTATTTGTTTGTAATTGTTAAATAAAGTCTGTTAGGACTATGGCTCCATAATTTAACACTATTTCAACTTAATACCATTTAAAGCAAATGTTTTAAGTTTTTTCCTTTAAGAAAAGACTGTGCATCAGGGAAAGCTATCAATAACTACTAATTCATTTTTAACTAAGACTGAGACATGGATGACATTCACTAGGAAACAAAAAAAATTCAAACTGGAGCTCACTAGCCCAGAAAATAAACCTTTGCTATCTTCTTCTCTAACTTCTGCCATGCATGTTCATTTCCCTTTCCATGGATATTACTTTAATCTGTTCAGCCAGCACCTATTGCAGAAATTTTACCTGTCCTGTAAACTTTTCAGACACCTTCCTTTTCCTATAGCACTTTGAATTTTTTTCATATCACTAGATGCCCGGTGCATGGATTCGTGCACTGGTGGGGTCCCTCGGCCAGGCCTGCACCCTCTCGCAATCTGGGACTCCTTGGAGGATGTCAGATGGCTGGTTTCGACCAGATTCCTGCAGGTCCGATCCAAACAGGAAGGGAGTGCAATCCTGTGCATTGAGCATCTGTCCCTTGGTGGTCAGTGCATGTCATAGTGACTGGCTGACCACTTGTTTAGTCACTTAGGCTTTTATATCTATAGATTGTATGTAACTGGCCTTTATTTTTTTGGGGGGAGGGGGGAATCCTACTTTCACGTTCACAGCTGAAATCCAAGGTAATTTTATACTATCCCATGTTTCTGAAACAACAGTTTTTGAGTATGTTACCCTTACTCTAAAAGGCTCAACTTCACATTATGTGTTACTTCAAACTGCATTGCTGATATTATCAATGTCATTCCTTTTTGTCTCATGGAAACAAATCACAGCTCCTAGGTTGGTATTTACCACAGCCTGTCCTGGGCCTTCACTTTCTCATATTCTGGATTAAAGCAGAATCACCAACTACCCTCTGGCTTTCCACTTTACTTGTTTCTGAGTGCTGTGTAGGTGAAACATTCATTATTTGTGGAGAGTGGCTACAGTGTTTGACAGGTTCAAGCCTCAGACTAATGAGAGGGCATAGTCCTCTCACGGCCACGTGCAAAGCCCTCCCAGCACAATTAGTCAATAGCTACAGTTGTAAGCTTGAACCTATGGTCCAAATACATAGCCCCACCTGCCTGAGTGATTGTGGGCTTGATAGAGTTCAGGTGCATGTAATTGAGTAGATTCGAAACTCCGAGAACGTTGTAACCACGTCCTTACTTTGCCTCGTGGTATTTGGCTATAAAATAAAGAAATGGGTTACAGGCAGTGGCACTGTCTCTCTCCATCAGAGAGGGCAGCGTCCCACCCAGACCCCGCTTTCTTCTCTTGTCTGTCGTTTCTAAATCCTTCATCACTAGAGGCCCGGAAAAAAATATTGTTTTTCTGGATTTTTAGGCACAGCTGAAAGCTATGTTGATAATATACCTAAGTATTCTATACCTGAACAATGACTATTATAAAGAACAAGTGTAACTAACTACAATAAAAGGAACACTAATCAGATATAATTCCTCAGAAATTTTTACCTCTAAATAAGTATCTTTTTAAAAAATATATTTTTATTGATTTTTTACAGAGAGGGAGAGGGATAGAGAGTTAGAAACATCGATGAGAGAGAAACACTGATCAGCTGCCTCCTACACACCTCCTACTGGGGATGTGCCCGCAACCAAGGTATATGCCCTTGACCGGAATCGAACCTGGGACCTTTCAGTCCGCAGGCTGACTCTCTATCCACTGAGCCAAACCAGTTAGGGCTAAATAAATATTTTAACGGAAAGACAGAGGGTGCCAGAGAGTAAGACTATACACAGCTGCAAGATTAAAATATATCTGGAGGCTTTGATGTCTTGAGACCAAAATGTGTTCTCCATGATGACATATATTAGTAAACTTAATTATAAACTACCACTCCTTATAAATGATGTTTCTCAGCACTAAAATTCTATTATGCTTCTCTAATTACATTAATTTTATCTCAGAAATAATTTTACAAGGTAAACATCAAAACTGTCATAAGGTCTAGCTAGCGTGGCTCAGTGGTTGAGCGTCGACCTATGAACCAGGAGGTCATGGCTTGATTCCTGGTCAGGGCACATGCCTGGGTTGTAGGCTCGATCCCCTGTGGGGTGTGCAGGAGGCAGCCAAACAATGATTCTCATCATTGATGTTTCTATCTCTCCCTCCCTCTCTGAAATCAGTAAAAAATATATATATATTTAAAAAACTATCATACGATGGAATATTTTATCAATTATTATTTTTTATATCAATTATTTTTTAAAGAAAGAAAAATGAAAGTCTGCTGTAAACTGTTTGTTATATTGTCATTGTGTTGTCCAGCATAAATAAGGGGGATCAGCTGATTTCCCTCACCTCCAAGTAGTTTTCGTATTCCTGGATAAGCCTGACTTAATGAAGAAACCAGTAAAATGCAAATTCTTCAGACTTCCTTTTAATAAATCCAACTTACCATTGTTAAAAACCACTGAACCAAAAGGTACTTTCACGAAGCCTTATTACTCATTGAGTCCAATTTGAAATGAATTTTAACACATAGTACACAAACATCACAAGCCCCAGAGCAACAGTCCTTTAAGGAATATAAGCATTTGGCACATGAAAATGTGAAACTACATGATAAGAAGAAAATCTCCTCACTGAACGAAAATTTACTTGTTAAAGATTATTTATTGCACAATATATCAGTTTATCCTAAGAGTGAAACAGATACTATTATTCTCCACTTCTAAATTCAGTACACAGTCAAATCTATTTTCTTAAACTAAAAGCCTATAGCACTGTAATATGAGTCAACCCTTTGTTACTGAGTTGGGATAGGGAAAACTTTACAACATAAAGTAAAATAAATTCATTAGAGTTCATGAAACCATTTCACAAGTCCCAGAAGGCACACATTATACTTCCTATCATAGTAAGTGCATTTAAGTACTTCATAATTAAAAAAGACAAAGCTGTACAGAATACAAAAAGTGTACATTTCATCCATTAACACATTTACAACTTTTTATGATTAGTTACTGTGACATACCTAATATTCACATCTAAAGAATTACCACCCAGTTTAATGAAGTGAGCAAAAACAGCTCGCTTATTAGATAAGGCTATTAAAAACGTCTTGTTTCACAGTAAATCAGTTAGTGTCTTGGAGCTCATATTGAAAAGTAAAAAGGTTTGGGCAATATCAAGTTTCTGTTCTCACTGTTAAATAATTCCTTGAAAGGTGAAGGATTCTGAGGGATAAAATCACTGGCTGTATCTGGGAAAGATCCAGAAATCTGTAAAGCAACTTAGCTCATTTTCAGAAATATTCTTAAATTAGGCAATCTGAACTGGACTCAGTAAATCTAATCCAAAGGATTTAAAATCTTAGAGCTGAAAAAGATATTGGGGGATCATCTATCCTAAGGTTTTCAAAATATGTTCCATAGAATACTAACGATCATGGAGGAGAGTCAGGGTTCTGCAAATTTGACCTGAATTTAATTTTTAAAAAATTGTCTTTTGGAAAAAATTTAATTTAAAAAACAAGTCCCATCATACAACTCTGTTACTCACCAAATTCTAATACATGTTTTCAATGACTGGCTTTATATGAAGTTTACATAAAGAAATTTAATAAAATATGATTTACGAAGTGGTGAAAGGGTGTGTGTGCATGTGTGCACATGCAGCACATGTAGCTAGGGGTTCTGAGTAAGATTTTACTTGAAAAAAAAGATTCTACTGATAAAATAAAAGTGTGAAAAACACAAATAAAGTCTCAATTTCTAAAGTATGAGCCTACAAACCAGAGGAAGGGACTTTCTCAAGGTCTCAGACCATAAAAGGCATCGCCAGGTGGATGTGAGAGCCCTCAGTACTCCGCATAAATATCCAGTGAGTGTTTAGCTGTCTGGTACTGCCCCCATCATGAATGTCAACCATGACACTCATGACGGGGCAGTGAATGCTTAGCTTTTTGGTTCTGCCCCCATCATGAATGTCAACCAATTCATTATCAGTATTTTGGGGGTAAAAATCAAGCCATATTTGGTTAGACATTTTGCTTAGAAATGAATTTTTTAATTTGCATGCCTATTAAAAATCCTAGTATCCAAAAATGTTGCCATCAATATGAATCAACTTAAATTGTACAATTTGGTACTTCAGGTATATTTGTACCTTACCAACAAGTCAGAAAAGTTACATGGAATGTTAACATTCTTTTAAAGGAGACATCAGGCCCTAATTTTATTATATGCTGACATCAATGTTTAACATAATAAAACAAAAATTTACTTTTTAAGTAAAATTTTTAAAAAATGGTTGAAATGTCACTGAACATTATAATTCCTTCAAAGCATTTCAAAGGAAGTAGGATGAACAGTAAGAAAACCAAATTATCTCCTAACTTTCAGAGGTGTTTTATGTACTTATGGTTAAAAGGCTTCATCCTATTTTCTTCTTTCTAAATCTAAGAAGTCTGAGGACTTGGCCTCAGTAAGATGTTTTCAAGTTAAAATAAAAGCACCATAAACTAATATTGAATGATTCGCCATAATTTGGACATATAACATTTAGGATCTGTGATAAAAATTTCCTTCTGAAACTCCAAGACGCATGAGCTTTATCAAAAGCTATTTAGAACAGTTCCCCAGCTGTGGGAAAGCATTTCTAGAATATTCCCCAGCAGAAATCCATTTATAAGGCCAAGTCGTACCCAACTTTTAGTCTTCACCCAAATTATACAGCATGGGGGGAAAAAAGGCTTTTAAGTAAAAAATTCAAGTAATAATTATTAAAGGAGCAATAATTAACCACAAGGGGGCAGACATACTCCTTAGATTCCAGCAGAAAAACTAATTTAAGTAGTAACATGCACTTTGACGTATTCTACATTTTCAGTCATATAAAATTTTCTCTCTGATGGCTACAACTTTTTAGTATTCATGATTTATTTTATTTACTTACTCATTTATTTAATCCTCATGTGAGGATACATTTTTCATTGATTCAAGAGACAGAGAGAAAGGGAGAGGGAGATAAACATCGATGTGAGAAACATCGATTGGTTGCCTCCCATACATGCCCTGACTGAGGATCAAACCCGCAACCTGGGAATGTGCCCTGACTGGGAATCAAACCTGAGACCCTTTGGTGCGCGGGACACTAACCATTGAGCCACTCTGGCCAGGGTTTATGGTTTATTCCAGAATGCTCCTACCCTGAAAAACAGTAGTATTTCAGAAGCCTCTGGAAATGTTACTGCAGCAAAGGATTCAAGAGCAATTAGTTCTAATAAGCTATATTAGAACAGATAAATAATAGGAAAATTATGGTCTAGAACAGTAGCAAGTTTTAATTTACCATAAATGGAAGACATGAAAAGTTCATCAAAAGAAATGGGACAAATTGTCAGAAAAGCGAAAATAAGAGGGTGGGGAAAAGTGAGTTCTCGGTGCCTGCGCCACAACATCCCTGCATTCTTTCCCCATGACCCAAGTGTTTGTAGCCCACAATAGCAACAAAATACTTCACTCAAGGTCATGGTCTGTGAGGCTGGCCTGCCTCATCAGCCATGTTAAGAATATAGTTAGCCATATCATCTTCAGTGGGCGCATCTGACACCACCCAGGATTCGTTTGCTCCGGTCATCTGCAGGCGACAAATAGGGCAATTCCTGTGTCGATCACTCCTGTAGAGAAGTTGATTAAAGAATAGTTCTTTTTCTTCTTTTTTAAAACAGGTTTAAAAAGTCATACATATACATGGTTTTTTGAAAAGCAAATAGCATAAAAGGATACAGTCAACAATAACTCTCCCTCCAGCCCAATCTTTAATTCTTATCCCCAGGGGCAACCACCACCACTTCGTCAGTATGTCCTGTAGGCCATTATGTATCAGTGCACGTTAGAGCTGTCTATTCTTTTAAATATGCATTCTATGAATAGGCCACCGTTTATTTAACTAGCCTCCCATAGAAGAACATTTAGGTTTTTTTCCTTTCTTTTGCCACTACAAACAACAAAATGGAAGAATTCAAGATATAAAAGATAACTTTACATGCAGAATAATTTTCCTGACAGAAAAAGAGCTTAAATATGATCACTTAAGATTATATTTTTCAAAGGGCTGTTTTTTGTCTTGTCAAACATTAATTTGGAAATTTCAAAACTACCATATTTGAGCCAGAAACATGTCATGCAGGGAGAATGCTTTTCTCTTCATCTCTCAGTGAAATCTGAGACCAAAGTAATTAAATTATATCAATTGCTCGCTGGCTGTTGCACAAAACTAAGAAATCTGTTTCAAAAACGAAATGTGACAGCTAGAGCTGGCATATATGATTCTGATTCCTTTCTGGTTCCTCAGAGATATACTTCACAAAGATAATTATGTGTGCTCTTCTGTACACAAGTCACAATGTTAAAACAATCAACTTCTGCTGCTGGCCAATAGGGGCCAAACAACAAAGGGCGATAATCCCTGAGAGGTGGGAAGCAAAGAAGGTGAGCCCTACAACTGCCCCAGTTTACTGCCTTGAGAGTTTCTAGGCCACAGAGTAAGCAGGGGGACCCAGGTGGAACTTGGCAGGCTCCTCCCCTAGTTGAAGGAGCAGAGCTGAGAGTCTCAGGAGGCTAAGGCAGGTCCGAGTTACAGATCAGAGAATTGGTGTGGAGAAAGGTGCACAAAGGGAGAATTCCCGAATCTATAGATGGTGCCCCTAGAGTCCATTCAGCAGAGTGTGTGCATGTGAGGAACTACTCCAGGTTGAAGACTGACCCAGAAGTATTTGAGAGGACAGTACTCAAAGCTCACAAAGGGCCTGGGATATTGCCTGTTCCCACCAGCCAGACTGGAAAACCTTCTAATTCACAGGGCATGGAGTTCTTTGAAAGGTCTTGCCTCTTTAGTGGGACGTAATGTGTTCTAAACTAAACACTGCTCTAGTCCTGCCTAACAAATTATAAAAGCAAGACCCAAAAGGATCAAATTGTTTCCAAGTAACTATATCCCAGAACAAAGCTCAAGAATATTTATAGTAATATAAAAATATCCAGCACCCAAAAAGGTAAAAAGCACAATGTCTGGCACCCAATCAAGAACTGCCAGGCAAAAAAAGAAGCAGAAAAATACAACCCAAAATAAGGAGAAAAATCACTCAAAACCAATCAGGAACTGACACAGATGTTAGAATTCACAGAGAAGAAAAGGAAAGGTTATGATAACCATAGTCCATATATTTTACAAAGACCTAGAGGAAAGACCAAACACATTAAGTTAGAGACATAGAAGACATTAAAAAACTCAAACTTTTAGAGAGGTAAACTACAATATCTGAAGTAATAAATACACTGTATTGAAATTAATGGCAAGTCAGACACTGCAGGAAAAAAGATTAATAATTTGAAAAGGCATTGCAGTATTAATTACTCAAACAGAGAAAATGACTGAAAAAAAAAGAAAGAAAAGAAAATAGTATCAGTGAACTGTGGGGCAACTTCAAATGGTCTAACATATGTGTAGCTGCAGTCCCAAAAGGAGACGGGAAAGAACAGAAAAAAATATTTGAGATATAATGGCTGTAACATTTCCAAAATTGATGATACCATAAACCTACAAATCTAAAAAACTCAATGAACCCTAAGCACAAGGAACGGGAAGAAGACTAGTCTAAGGCACATCATAATCAAAGTACTCAAAACCAGTGATAATGAAAAACAATCCTAAAAGCAACAGAGGGAAAAAAGTACAATACCCACATAAGAAAAAAGGATTATAGAGATTTCTCATTGGTGATAATGTAAGAAAAATGAGAATAAAGCAACATCATTAAAGTACTGAAAAAAAAATACTATCAATCTAGAATTCTCTATCCAGAAAAAGCATTTTTTAAAACGATGTATAAACAGACATTCAAGAAAAGCCTACAGAACCTACCAAAAAAAAATCAAAACTAATAAATGAGTTTAGTAAAGGTGCAGAACACAAGATTGATACACAAAAATCTATTATATTTCTATATACTAGCAACAATCATAGACTAAAATTTAAAAATACCATTTGAAATAGTATAAGAAACATAAAGTACTTAGGGATAAATTTGTCAAAGATATGCAACACTGAAGACTACAAAAACTGGTAAGAGAAATTAAACAAGACTAAGTAAATGGAGAAATAAACTGTTTTTGTGGATTGGAAGACTGGATATTATTAAGTCTCCAAATTGACTATTTAACGTAATCACAATCCTTACAACTTCTTTTGTAGAAATTGACAGTTGATTCTAAAACTCATATTGAAATTCAAAAGACCTAGCACAATCAAAACAACCTTGAAAAAGAAGAAAGTTTGAGGACTAACACTTCCCGATTTTAAGACTTACAGAAGCTAGATAATAATCAAGATATTGCAATATTGGTGTGAAATAGATGAATAGATCAGTGGACCAGAACAGAATCTAGAAACATATTCACATGTTTGAACAACTGCTTTTCAACAAAGGTGCAGAGGCAATTTAGTGAATAAAGTCTTTTCAACAAAATGTTATGGAGCAACTGGAGCCATATGTAAAAAGAAAATTTTGATCGATACCTCAAACTACATTAAAAAATTAACTCAAAATGGATGATAGTTCCAAATGTAAAACCTGAAACCTATAAAAATTTCAGAAGACAAAGATTTCTTAGATATGACATTTAAAATCACTATCCACAAATCACAAACTGATATACTGGACCTTGTCAAAATTAAAAATTTCTACTCTTTGAAATATATTCTTAAGAGAATGAAAAGGGAAATCACAAAATGGGAGAAAATATTTGCAAATTATATAATATATCTGATAAAGAATATCTATCTAAATATCTATCTATCTATAAAAGCCTAATATGCAAATTGTCCCCTTGGGAGTTTGGGAGACCAGGAGTTTGATCACTCGTTAGGATGTGCACTGACCACCAGGGGACAGCACAGAACGAAGGAAGGCCCTGGCCGGCAGCCGGAAGGCTCCAATTGACCTTGATCACTGGCCAGGCTTAGGGACCCTACCCATGCACAAATTTCGTGCACCAAGCCTCTATCTAATACAGCAGTTGCCGACCGGTGGTCTGTGGACCACAGATGGTCTGTGAGGTTTGAAAGGTTGGCAACTGCTGCCTTAGTATATCCATAATAAATAAAGAACTCTCAAACTTTGAATGGACACTTTACCAAAGAAGCTATATGGATGGTAAATAAGCACATGAAAAGATGCTCAACATTGTCAATAGGGAAATGCAAATTAAAACCACAATGAGATAACACTATACATCTACAGAATGGCTAAAATTAAAAGGACTGATCAAACCAAGTATCGACAAGGTTGTGGTGCAACTGCAGCTCTCATATTCTGCTGGTGGAAGTGTAAAATGGTACAACCACTGAGGAAAACAGTTGGTAGTTTCTTAAAAATTTAAACATATACCTACCATATGATCTAGCCATTCCACTCTTGGTTTTCATACAAGAAAAAAACCCAAAATATATGTTCATAAAATGTCTTGTCCACAAATGTATAGAAAGCTTTATTTGTAAAGCTAGTGAGTCTGAAAACTGCCATGATTTCAAAGTAGTGAAGAGAGTAAATGCCATTTACATGATAAGAAAGTATCTGTTACTTTCATATCAACTGTAATATAAGCAAAGATCACTGATTCCTTTTATTGACTTTGTCACAGGTACTAAACTTTTTGGGGAAAGGAAATGTTTTGTATATTGACTATCATGCTGGTTACATGGTTATAAAAATTTGTTAAAATGTAAATATATATGTAAAATGGGCACATTTTATTGTATGTATGTTATGCTTCAATAAAGTTGCTCTTAAAGGTTAAAAAATATTAATTTAACAGATATTGCCAAAATGTCCTCCAAAGCAGTTGTACCCAATTTTTATACCAGGCAACAATATATAAAAATGCCAGTTTCGCCACAAGCTTGCCAACACTGTATGTGCTAAAACCTTGTCCTTCTTATAAGTGAAAGTGGTTTTGTAATATTGTTTTACTTTTCATTTATCTTCTATAATAAAAGCAAAACATGCAAATGTGACCGTTACCACCAGCCAATCAGAGCGGCTGTATGCAAATTAACCCAGCCAAGATGGAGGCCAACAGCCACGGAACTAGAGAAAACCAAAGGGTTCTGTTGCAACTGCCTGCCTATGGCAGTTAGAAGTGGCACCAGGGCACCAGGAAGTGGGAAAGCAAGGTGG